>PVJA010021772.1:0-35138 GCA_004027025.1 Myocastor coypus
TTGTCTTTTTGAGACAGGGTCTCTCTATGCATTTCAGGCTGGCCTTGAGCTCACTTTGTAGCCCAGGCTGGTCTTTTGTTTTGTTTTTGTTTTTTTTGAGACAGGGTCTCTCTATGCATTTCAGGCTGGCCTTGAGCTCACTTTGTAGCCCAGGCTGGTCTTGAACTCACACCAATCCTCCTGTCTTAGCCTCCCGAGTGCTGGGATTACAGACTTACGCCACCACACCCGGCTAGCACTCCCTTTCAAAAATTTATTTTTGTTTATTTGAGGCAGAGTTTCACTATATAATTCTAGCTGGCCTTGAATTCACTATGTAGCCCAGGCTGTCCTCATATTCATAGCAATGCAGCCTCCCAAGTGCTGGGGTTGCAGGCATTCACCACTACACCCTTCTGCCTTTTTAAAAATTTTGAGCCATGGTTTTGTTAAATCACTAAGTTGCCCAGGCTGGGCTCAACTTTGTGATCCTCTTGCCTCAGCTTCTCAGAGAACTGGGATTATGGGTCTGTGCCAACCCACCTGACAACGGTGGGAACATTTTCTCTTCACTGGGCCAAGGCTCCAAAGTGAAGAAAGCCTCAGTGGCTCTGCATTGCAACGTGCGGGGAACAGCCTTGCATGGGGTTTGGAGAGTAGAGAGCTCGGTGCTACCTTTGAAACTGATAATGTGGACCAAGAGGATGGCCTTGCCCCATCTCCCCATGGAACCCATGAAAGCTAGAGGCTGCTCTAGCTGGGCTGTACAGGGTCCCCATAGAAGAGTCCTATCCAACTGGCCATCCCTAAAGTTCCATTTCACTGGGGTGTGTGCACCAGAGTCCAGTGTGATAGGTGTCTGCCCTGGTCCCTGCAGAAGTATGGCCGGAGGTTTCACTGGTGCTGTAGCCTACACTGGCCTGGGTACTGTCTACTGCCCCAGGTCAAATAGTCCTGGCTAAGTTCTGGGCTTAGGGCTCAGACAGGCATTGTTTTAGGGAAAGGTTATCTTCTGCTCCAGGAAAACAGAAGTCTGAGGTCTCTCCTTCCTGTTTCTAAATTCCTTTTACAGTGAATTAAGCTTGGCTAATTTATTATGGCCTATAGTTCACTGCATTTTGACAAACACCTCCTCTACTCTAATGGAGCATATCCCCACCCCCATAAGGTTCTCCAAGTCTCCTTCCAGCTCATCCTCATCCTGTAACAAGCAACCACTTTCTCACTCCCATCACCTTAGTCCCATTTTGCAGTTCCTGAACTTGCTAATAAATGGAACCACAGCCATCCACACTCTGTCTATCCATTTTGACATGCAAAGGATGCTTTCAAGTTATTCACCAGGAGTACACATGTCACATGAGGGAAACACTGCCTCAGTCCATGGCTATCATCTTCTGCTGCTCAGCCTGAGCTTGCAGAGCTTCCTGAACATGGCAGACTGTCTTTGGCTTAGCAGGCACCAGACAATTCTGTCCCTTCCCCCATTCGAAATCCTCCAATCTCACAGCTTGCTTATCCTATGCTTTCCACCGCAGTGCACAGCCAGCACCACATGCTGAAGGGCCCAGCATCCTCAGAGGTTCTATTTGGGCTGCAAGAGCAATCTCTAAGGCCGGCTGAGAGCTATTACAGCTCCATAGCTAATAACAATATTAGCTGCCATTTATCTGAGGTGCTCTCTTCAAGACACCATGCTCAGTGTCTGCATACATTATCCCATGTAATTTTCACAGCCTCCCAGTGAGGCATTATCTACATTTAGAAACTAGGGAACTGGCGTGCACAGAGGTGAGGTTGGACTTCCTAGCTTTCAATGGGCAAATGATGCACTAGCGGATCTGTCAAAATGTAGATGCTATTCAGCAGGCTGGGGCTGGCCTGCACAGCTGCGTTCTGTAATGGGCTCCATGCAATGCGAGCGTTGTCTGGGAGGACCGTGTTGTGCACAGCCAGGGGGTGATGATCCTGCAAAGGGCAGTAAGGAGAAACCCAGGAGCTGAGCTCCCAACATCAGCTTTCAAAATCATGCACTCAGTGGTCTGCTTATATAGTGAGGAGAATTAAAATCAAATAAAGGGACACGATTCCTGCAGCCAAGCGTTTATGTTTAGCAAAAACCCCTGAGGGAGACTTTTAGGTTGTGGAAAGCTCCGCCTAGGTGGGATAGGAGTCAGACAAAGAGATGCTCAGAACTCTGGGGAAAATGAAGAGGTAGCTCTGAGGGTGGAAAGCTGGGAAGGAGCAGAGCCAGGCCATGGCTGAGCCCGGAAGTGTCCCTGGAGGTTCGAAAATATCAGTGTGCCTCACAAGCAGCTTCAGGGAGCTGACCTGTCACTTGAAGAATGTTGGGTATCGCACGGATCCCACATCATGCATGCGTGGGAGTTGGGGGAGAAGAGAAATTTAAGTGAACAATGAGATGAAAAAGAGGAGATGAAATAGCAGGAAGGAAGAAAGAAACCTAAATGGAGAGTCAGAGCAGAGGTCACAAGGACAGTGTCCTTCCTCGCACAGCGCCCCACCCACCAACTGTCCAAGAGAAACATAGGATATCAAAAAGACAGGCCAACTGGAAAACAACTGATTACTTGACTTCAGGTGATGTTGGGTTTCTTGTCATGTAGAAGGCCTAAAACAGAAGGAACGTCACTAGCTGTTGAACCTGGGCTATTTGAGAACTGTAGCTGTGGTTACTTTAACCATGACATCTTGCAAGGCCAGAACAATAGCTTGGTTTAGGTTGGTAAGCTTTAGCATAAGTGATTTCATTTTGATTTTTAGCTTGCATCTCACAAAAATTTAGTCCAAAAGAATAGCCTTGTGCAATTTTTTGTTTAGTAAGACCTTCCCACTAGAGCTAGAGGTTCAAGCCCACCTTTCTTAGAATTATGAGTATGGTAAGATCTCACATTTTTTCATCATTCCACATAAAAACCTTGGGAAGAGAGAGGGTAGGAGACATCATCCCATTTTTCAGATGCAGAAGTCGAAGCTAAGGGTCACATCCACACTTAAAGGACTGCAACCTGTCAAAGGTGTCAATAGAAGGGTACTTCTGGGAACCAGAGTCATCTGGCAAGGTTTTTTTTTTTTTAATGCCTATTTCCTGGGTCTGTGCCAGGCTGTCTAGATTCTGCTTTCTGGAGTTGGCCCCAAGCACTGGTATTTTTCAGATGCTCCTCACTGATTGCAATGTGCAGTGTGGGGGTCTCAGCACACAAAGACAGAAGACATGAAAAGTGCTTAGCTCAGCTGTGGGCTCAGAGCCCAGGACATAGTCGGTCCCAGTGACATCAGAGCCAAGGAAGCTCTGGTTCAGACTCTAGTGCTGTGACAACGTGCTGTAGCTTTTCCTCTCAGGCTGCCCAGCATCCATGTGGCCTAGAGGGCTCCATAAATCACAGAGTGTGGGACTCACACCAGAGCTTTCTCTCAGTCCACTCTGACCACACCTGCTTTGTAAAGGCAGCCAGAGAAGGTCACTCAAAGAAGTGATTTCATCTCATCTTTCCAACCTGGGATGAGATAAGCTCTTCCAAGGATCTCCCATGACAGATGTGGGCTTCGGTTATTGAGGCTGCTTCCTCAGGTGCATCACCCAGGTGGTAGGAGCCACACCCTACAGGTAGTGCTGGTCTTCCAGGACAGAAGGGGGGGGGCTGACATTGTCTCAAAACACCTGTAGCCTAGGCAACACCATCTGGCTCATGCATTGGAGGCGACTTGCACAGAGCAGGACAGGTGGGAAAGGAAGGCATGAAAATAGGCAAGAAAAGAGAACTCAGTACTGGGAAGCAGCAGGAGGCAGCGCTTTGCCTGGAAGGCAGAGATGTGCGCAGGAGACTGGCCTCTGCTCATCGTCTCCTTCCATGTCACTTAGCGAGAAGAGCAGGGGCGTCCCAGCCAGCCAGGTCTGCCATCCCTGCTTATCGTTTCAAACCTGAGGCTACTCTCACCAGACCTTTGCATGTCTCATCCCTGACCCCCGCTCCCAGATGGGCTCTGTCCTTTCCTCGTTGTAGTAAGAAGACAGGAAATTTGTGTACAGCTCTTCAAGCCTTAGTCACAGATGCGAGAACTAGGGCTATGAGATCCTAAAGGATCATCTATCAGAATTCCACACTGGGGACTGAGAAGTGCAAATAAAAAGGTATTTTAGGCAGGACTCTTTCTGGTTGCCATTGAAAAGAAACAAAATCCAAGAAAGTATGGGGTCACATGTGATGCCTGTGCTCGGAGCCTGAGGCACAGGATTATAAATGCAAAGCCAGTGCGGGCTAGATAGGGAGACCCCTGACTCAAGAAGAAAAACAAAAAATCAGGTAGATCAGGGAGAGAAGGATGGTGTGCTTGCTTCAGAGGCCCCTGGTATGGCCCGGCCCACGTGGGAACACCAACAGTTGCAGCTCTCTACTCGACCCCTGCTCCCACTCATGAGGGAAAGGAAGACGCCTCCAGCAGCAGCTCAGGGCTCCCTCAGTGCTGGTAGAAAGAGGAGCCCTGCAGTCCTCCTCAGTGAGGGAGGAGTCCCAGGAGACTTGGTTGACTAGGCCTTGGCCTGGACTGGCCAGTGCTGGGTTCTGTGGATACCCCTAAATGGAGAGTGGCCAGCTGTCCTCCAGGGACAGTTGGGAGTCTATTACCAGAAGGATTCATGGTGCCCTGTGCTGTGCCTTCCTCTTCCCCATAGAGGTTGTCTAACAGGATTGTGGTGTGCTGGGGACTTGGCGAAGACCTGACTCCTGAACCCCAGGCAACATTACCTGGCCTGGGCTTGCTGTGATGGCTCCTGCTGTGTCTTCTCGGTTTCCTGTGACTGCACACATGACAAGACTTTCAGCTCTTTGATGTCTCTCCCGCAGAGCTGAAGACTCCCCCGCCACCCAACTCCCACCTCAGGACACAGGATAGCCATGCGAGGCACCCTCTGGGAGCAGCAGCTCCTCCACACAGTGTCTCTAGGTTACCCCTCCCTCCCTTGTAACAGCTTCCTTAGGCAGAGGGTATGTAGAGCGACTGGAGCATCCAAGATCTAAGTCTGAAGTGATATATGCCTTCACGTTCTCTGCAAGAATACACCTGCACTCCTTTATTTGACAGTTCTTCAAGGTAATGCCTTTTATCTATCCATCCCAAAGGAAGGCACCAAGCATACACCTGAAGCATATAACACTAAAAACACCTTGAATCCTATATCATGTACAATGGCAAATAATTGCACGCCATGTGAATGTACAGCCATACACAATTATTAAAATGAATAATGGTGCGTTCATACAGCCCTTATGCTCCTGGTAGGCAGGAGTACTAGGCAGCCAAAAAAAAAATCATGTAGAAGAATATTGAATGATGAAGACACTATGATATGTGGCCAAGTGGAAGCAATAAAATTGCCCTTTTAATTTAAAAAAATTAAAAAGTGGTACACACTTTGCTGTGGACTATACTTTGTTCTCCCCTAAGCTTATATACTGAGAGGTCAACCACTAATGTGACCAAGTTCCAACATAGGACCTACAAGAAGGCAATTAAGGGTAAACGAGCTCACAAAGGTAGGGCCCTAAGCAGCAGGGTTTGCTTGCCAGCTCACTCTGGTTCTAGGTGGGGACAGAGTGAGAAGGTAGACGTTTCCCAGTCAGGGAGAGAGCCCTCACCAGCTTCCAGACACACTTCTATCCGTGAAGCTGCCTCACCTCATGGAATTTCATGATAGCAGCATGGACTGTCTAACATGCACACAGACAGAGGTGGCCTAACACTCGTTAACAGGGATTATATTTGTAAGCAGAATTATTGGTGATCTCAATTACCTTCATTTACTTTTTTTGCTTTGTTGAGACACGGTCTCCCTCTGTTACTCACACTGGCCTGGAACTTGCTTTTGTAGCCCAGGATATCCTCGAACTCACAGTGATCTTCCTACTTCAGCCTCCTCTGTGCTGGGATTACAGATGTGTACCACCATATCTGGCTTCATTCACTTTTCCGTGTTTTCTAAATTTTGTATAACGAACAAGTATTATTGTTATATAGCAGCGCGTCCGGAGGTCCCACGGATCTGTTTCTTGCTTCAACAGTGTTTGGACGGAACAGACTCGGGGACTCCCTCTTTCATCTTCCACCCACCTTCCAGGTACAGATTTCAGGACCATCTCACCTATCTCTTCCTTCCAGGACTGGACAATACCGTTCTGTTGTGGATAAGTCCTTATTGCTGATCAGCCATGACCTCTCAGATTCGTCAGAATTATTCCACCGAGGTGGAGGCTGCTGTCAACCGCCTGGTGAACCTGCACCTGCGGGCCTCCTACACCTACCTCTCTCTGGTCTACTACTTTGACCGAGACGATGTGGCTCTGGAGGGCGTGGGCCATTTCTTCTGCGAGCCGGCCAAGGAGAAATGCGAGGGTGCCGAGCATCTCCTGAAGATGCAAAACCGGCGTGGCGGCCGTGTGCTCTTCCAAGACGTGCAGAAACCACCTGAAGATGAGTGGGGCAAAACCTTGGATGCCATGGAAGCTGCTCTGGCTCTGGAGTAGAACCTGAACCAAGCTCTTCTGGACCTTCATGCCTTGAGCTCTGCCAAGACTGACCCCCATATCTGTGATTTCCTGGAGAACAACTTCCTAGATGAGGAGGTGAAGCTCATCAAGAAGATAGGCGACCACCTCACCAACCTCCGCAGGCTGGCGAGCCCCCAGGCCGGGCTGGGTGAGTACCTCTTTGAAAGGCTCACCCTTAAGCACGACTAGGAGGTCACAGAACCTGGTGGTCTCTTGCAGGGCTCCTGCACCCCCTGGCATCAGGGCTTTGGCCTAATCCTCTCCCTCCAGCCACTAGGCAGCTTTCTCACCTTTCTGGAGCCCCCTTCCAAATCTTGGACCAAAAGAAAATAAACCCTTTTGCAGAAAAAAAAGTATTATTGTTATAAACTCACAAAACTAAGGCATCTTTATGTCAGTAATGGTTACTTATGCACATTACAAGACTAAAACACAGTTAATGAAAGGTCAGCTTCATATTCTTTTTGTTGCTCTATACTTGCTAAAATTTCTACAATGATATATATACATATATATACACATTATATATATATTATATATATATTAATTTCACATTTTGAAAGTTATTTTTATTTTTATTCTTTTTGGGTTTTTTTTTTTTTTTTTCTCAGTACCAGGGATGGAATCAAGATCTAGGACTTTTATGCTAACTCTATCCCCATTTAAATTTTTAAATTTTTGTAACAAGAAGGTCTTGGTAAATCACTAAATTGTATAGGTTGGACTCTAACTTTTGATCCTTCTGAGCCTTCCAGAGTACTGTGATTACAGTGTGTGCCACCACACCCAGGTTCAAAAATATTTTCATCTTACATATTAAATCACCCATAGGGGTTACCTGAGACTCATTCATGTGTCTGTGTAGTTTGCATCTGTGACTGTGTATGTTAAGGACTGTGTGTGTGTGTGTGTGTGTGTGTTTATGACAGAAAAGAGGGGTGAAGAGAAAGAGACAGACAGACACAGATACAGACACAGACACACAGAGAGAAACAGACAGAGATGTGGGGAGTGCATATCTTAGCATCCTTTCATCCAGCAACCTTGAGCTGACTCTGCATTGCGGGTCTGATGTGGAGCTGCTTGTCTGTTGGTGCTGTAGCAGTTTCTGCTTGTCTCCCTTCGTACTGCATACTTCACACCTTACCCCCACCCCCACCCCCACCCCCATGCACATCTCCCAGCATCCAAGTGTTGGGAGTCCCGTGCTCTTCCTGGGTCCCGAGTAGCACCATGTGTGTCAGGTCTCTCCTGGGCATGATCAAGGGCTGGGCAGCCTGCCGGCCCATCACAGGCTTGATGGGAACGTGGCTGCTCTCAAGGGCCCTTGGGGTGTTGGCAGAGTTCAGTTCCTTGTGGTTAAGGACCAAAGGCTCTGGTTTCCTGAATAGTGTTAGCCAGAGGCCAGCCCTCAGCTCCTGGAGGACGCCACATGGTGTGCTCTTGCCATGCAGGGCTCCCCGACATGGGTGCTCATTTCCTCCTGACCAACAAGGCACAGAGGCTCCAATGGCATATTAGATGTAATATCACCATGCAGTGCTGTCCCCTAGGCTGCATTTCAGTGGTTGGAAGCAGATAACAAGTTCTGCTCACAGTCAGTGAACAGGGAGGTCACAGAAGGCCAGCAGCAGGTCGTGGGGTCCACCTCAAGCTTCTGTCATAAAGACTATATTTAGTTTTGTTTAGCATATTCAGCACATGTAAGACATGAAGTGACATTAGCCTGTGGACTTGGAGACATTTCTCCACAGGGCCTTCATTCCCTGTCCTTTCATTTGCTCTGACTCTTATGTGCTTTACAACATACAGATGGTGTTATATGTGGCATATAACACATCAGCAGCAATGAGAACAAGTCTAAATGCACATGGTTTTGTCATGACTCAGGAAGTGGCTGCACCCACATAATTAGCACTCATATCAGGAATCCATATGTTCCCCTATAACCCCACTGCTCTGGGAGGCTGAGGCAGGAGGATCAAAAGTTTGAGTCTCACCTAGCAAATTTAATGACTTAGCAAGACTCTTTCAAAATAAAAATTATAAAAGAGCAAGGGATGTAGCTCAGTGAAAGGCCCTTAGTTTAATCATCACCCATGAAAAAATCCTCAACCCCCCATCCTTGTAGGCCTTGCCTGGAGTGAGGAGGGGTGGCACCGTCCTGGCAGAGCTGACTATTTTCAACTGCTCTCCTTCCACTCCAACATTTTCATGCCTATCGGTTCCACTTACAAGGTCACCCCAGAATAAAGACCAAGGACTTAGGAACAAGACCTGCTCATCCAAGCAGGGCCACAAGGAAGCTTTGCTAAAGGCCTGGTACTGACAGAAAAGGCGCTTGGCTTGAGTAGGGCTCAAGGACTGGAGTCTTCTGGTTGATGCATCAGGGAAACTGAGAGGCAAAGGCCTAGTTCTGAGAATTAAAGGCAGAAAGATGAGGTTGCCACCAGGAACTCCTCTGCCCCTTGAAATCAGCCACTGCTTTTACATGGGACAGGGTGTCCCTCAGGGACAGAAGGCCATTTGCAGATGGACTGAGGAACAGAAATCCCCCTACAATGGGGATAGAAATATAGCAAAGGCACATTACACAAATTTTAATTTTCAAGTAGTCACATTTACAATAGTGAGAGGAAACAGACTTTAATAATTTTCATAATTTAATGTTAAGAACTGATAATTTAACATTTATTTAATATAGCACATTAAAATGATATCATTTAAATATTATCAACATAAAAATAGATGAGTTATTAAAGAGAAATTTTTGATACAGTGAGGCATTTTGCTTTTTTTTTTTTGTCTTTTTGAGACAGGGTCTCGCTATGCAGTTGAGGCTGGCCTTGAGCTCACTTTTGTAGCCCAGGCTGGTCTCGAACTCACACCAGTCCTCCTGCCTCAGCCTCCTGAGTGCTGGGATTACAGGCGTGAGCCACCATGCCCGGCTTTTCATTTTGCATTTTTAAAACATTACATCTCTGATCCCAGTGGGCAAGGGGCTTGGGCTTATTTAATTATTTTGCAGTATTCAGGAACAAACAAGGCTTTCACACTAAGCTACACCCCAAACCTTCTGATTTATTTGTTTATTTTTACTTTGAGACAGTCTCACTATGGCACCTCAGCTGGGCTTATGTTGGGATATTCCTGCCTCAGCTTCCCAAGTGGCTGAGATTACAAGTGTGTGCCACCATTCCTTACTGAATCTCAGTTTTACAGCCAGTATTTTACATGTCAACTCAGTGCGACCACTTCTCCCTCTCACAGAGTTCTTTCTTTTTATTTCTCCTGAAGGGAGAGGGATACCATCAACCAGCAAGTAGAAGTAATTTACCACTACTTGAATGAAGCATTATTTCCCTCAGCACCTGGTCTCGGCCGAGTTCTTTGTGGTCCTGGCTGGCTGAGCAGGTCCCAGGTCTAAGTCTGCAGTAGCACGTGGCTGGCCGTCGTAGCTCTAGGCGATTGGGAAGAAATGCCAGGACACGAGCAAAGGGGAAGAAATGAAGGTCTGAACTGTCCCAGGCTCCAAGAGTGGGTTCAGCAATACCCACCTAACAACATTATTCATTCATCAGCATCCTTACGTGCAGAAGACATCCCTGAAGAACCTCAGTGCACCAGGTGTGCTGGTGCACACCTGGAAACCCAGCACTCAGGCGGCTGAGGCAGGAGGATGACTGCTAGTTTGATGACTGGGAATCCAGCACCCTGGACTGCACAGTGAGTTCAAGACCAGCCCTAACTCCATAGGCTGACCTTGTCCTCAAAAAAAGAGAACCTCGTTAATAAGTGGGGGAGACAGACATGCAATAGACCTTTACAATATCAGTGGCAGCTCCAAGGCCAGAGATAAGTGTGAGCAAGGAAGGCAAGTCAGTAGCCTGGGAGGGAGGCTGGAGACTGCATACTCTAAAATTACCATCCATTACCACTGGTCAGGGTGCCTGAAATTGTCATCATGCTATGAGTTCTGGGTCACAAAAATGGTCCAGTTAAGATGAAAATACCTACTCAGGCAGGGTGAACACGTAAACTCATGCATGCCCATTTACATGCATTATGTTTTCAAAACCAGATTATTCATGCTACTCAGCATATAATAAGGATGGAGGTCCGGAAGATGATCCAAGACTTAAAGCTCGAACTGGAGCACTCAGGCCCTAAAAGCTTCTAAGAGAAGACCAAATCAGCGAGGAATGGGGTGTGGGATGTAAAGACTACAGTGTCAGGAAGACACGGAGTGACAGCTCAACTTTGCACGTGGAGAAGCCAGTCCAGATGGTGTCTTTACTCTGACACAGGCTAGCACTGAGATCCTTTTTCAAAATGTATTGGGTTGTTACAGGGTCTCACTACGCAGCTCAGACTCATGGTGATCCTCCTGCTTTCAGCCTTCCCAGCGCTGGGATTACAGGTATGCACCACCACACCAGCCTGAGCCTTCCCTGGGGGCGGGGTGGTGGGGCATGTGGTATGGAGGATGGAACCATGGTCCCTGCACTTGCTTAAGCTTGCCTAAGCAGGTGCTTCAGTCTACTGAGCTATCTCACTGACCTAGCACTGAGGTCCTTGAAGACCTCCTGTAACAGTATCATCTGGACATGTTGTGAAAATTCCCTGGCCTTGAGCCTTGCTTCAAACTTCCTTCTGTAGACAGGGTTGCCATTCCCAATCATCTGCATTTTCTTCCCATTATAAAATGGATATATAAGCTGGGTATAGTGGCACAGGTCTGTAATCCTAGTACCCTGGGAAGCTGTCACAGGAGGGGCACATGTGTAAACCCAGCCTGGGCAACATACCAACTTAGTGAAATCCTGTGTCTTAAAATAAAAAATGGCTGAGTATGTAGCTCACTGTGAGACCTCTGGATTCAATCCCCAGTATTGGGGTAGAAAAAAATGAAGATTATCTATTATTGACAATATAGTACCTGTCTTCAAAAAAAGCATTTCCTTCTTTTTTTTTTTTTTTTTTTTGCCCTTTTGAGACAGTGTCTCACTGTATGGTTCAGACTGGCTTTGAGCTCAGTTTTGTAGCCCAGGCTGGTCTCGAACTCCCACCGATCCTCCTGCCTTAGCCTCCTGAGTGCTGGGATTACAGGCGTGTGCCACCACGCCCAGCTAGTATTTCCTTCTGTCTGAGATCTTAGGTGATGAGTGTGGCAGAGCTGACCCACAGCGCAGATCGTTGGGTGAGAAACAAAGTTCCTTTTTTATTTTGTGGGATCAGGGTTTGAACTCATGACCTTGCACTTGCCAGGCAGGCACTTATGCCACAGAGCTATCTCCCTGGCCCCTAAAAGTTCTTGACATGTTAAGCCACTGAGAATTGGGGAGTTTTTTGTTACTGAGCATAGCCAAACAGAAGCTAACTGAGATACCTATTGAGTCACATTTCTGGAAAGAGGACAGAGCCTATGATTTTGTATTTATTCCTTATGTGGACCTCATTCTCTTAATATCACTCAGGCAAAAGAAGAGAATGCAATGAACCCTCCATATCCATAAACTCCAAATCCACAGATTCAACCAATCTAGCATGGAAAATATTCAGAAAAAAATATGTGTCTGTTCTAAGTATGCACAGCACATTTTCTTGCTATTATTTAATCAACTCTAGTTTGACAACTACTCACATAACATGTACATTGTGTTGGGCAGCACAGGTAACCTAGAGATGACTTAAAGTGTCCCAGAGGATGTCCATAGGTGATGTGCAAATGCCACCCCCTTTACTGTCTTGGGCATGTATCTGCGGGAGGTCCTGGAAGCAATCCTCCATGGATAATGAGGGACAGCCCTATTCCCTCTCAGAAGTGAGCCTTTCATCAGCCAGAAAGTTGAATGTTGGCTACAAATCAAATAGACACTTAGAGTTTCAGGTTTCAGCAGTGCAGAGTTCCGTGTAAACAGGACTCTTAATTCTTCAGGCCATCGTCGTCCTAGAAATGAAGGGAAAACTGAAGGCAGGTGGAGGGAGCCCACCAGGAGCCACTGTTTGAGTTCCTGTTACACTCAGGGCACAATGCCAGGCCCCGAAGGGAATTGAGTCCTGCAAAACCAAGAGCCCCATCCCTCTGGGTTCCTCATCCCTGGCTGCCTGACAAGTGGGATTGTTGTCTTTCAGAGTTTGGGTGGTGCTATAGTCTGAACATGTCTCCCAAAATTCATTTGTTGAAATGTCCTTGTCAGTGTGATAACGTTAAGAGGTGCGGCTGTTAGGAGGTGACGCAGCCATGAGAACAGGGCCTTTGTGAGAAGGCGTAGTGGCCTTGTCAAAGGAAAGCCAGCTACCTTGTGCCCTCCCACCCCTTCCATCGGGTGAGGACACAGCCCTGGCTCCTGTGCAGGATGAAGGAACACTGCGCCATGTTGAAAGCAGAACCAGACCCTCCCCTGCCGTGAGCATGGTGGCCCTTCCAGCCTCCAGAACTGTGAGAAGTGAATTTCTGCTCATTGTAAAGTGCTCAGTGTTTTGGGACAGCCCCTGTGCAATGCTCCTCCAGGCTTGGTTCTGTCACATGAGTGGATCTGCTTGGTCATGTGCCCATTGCTCTTGGGCACATTGCTCTGCTGGTCCTTAAAGCTCTGTCTTGCTTACCAGTCCCTAGCTGGTCGCTATACATGGTAGGTACTGACAATGTATTTCTTTCACTCCCATGAACTTGACAGTTCCTTGTCTTTCCTGATCCTGCAGCTATTCCCTCTCTCCACCCCAGCTCACCCCACTCCCTCTTCTCTTTTGTGGGCTTCTCACACTCCTGGATTGACCACCCACAGAGCTTTCCTTTGGGTGGCCAGAGACCCACCACCTCAGCCCTGTTCACTGAGCCTGCTGTGTGTAGCAGTGTCGAAGCAAGTCTCAGAGAACAGGTTAGCAGCCCTGGGAGAAGAAGTTTATTGGTTTGGAAACAGAAGTTTACCATTTGTATGAACAAAATTATGTAGACAAACATGGAACATATAAACATGAAGTCAAACAGAGCATTATCAACAAACATGCACCTGACCACTGTGCAGGCCAGGGGCACTCCCCATAGTGCAGCACCAGCTCAAAGCTCCTCCCCAGAACACTTCCTGGCCTTACTGAAGGCCTCTAGGCAGGCAGACTTGAACAATGGGCCACTGCGCCTCTGCCAAGCTCTCTATTAAAGAGTAATGGGCAAACAGTAAGTGGCTCAGATGTAAAGTGCAGTTGCTGAGGCAGAGGTTATTACTGTCTCCATTTGTCAGGGATGACAGTGAGGCGACTTTCCCAGATCCCACAGGGAGAACAGGTCTTGCCTTCAGGATTCTAACCCAGTTCTGAGGACTTCATACCTCCTGTGGTAAGCCATGGCATTAAGGTCGGCCTGGACCATGGGAAGACTGGGGTAACTGAGGTAAGCCCCATCCAGGAAGAGGCAGGGAAAGGAGGGCCATGGGGCGGGGTGGGCTTGGTGCCCAGATCTTGTCATCACTATGCAGAGACCTCCTTGACTTCCTTCCTGTCCTCTTTCTCCTGCTCCCTCACCCTCCCCAGCTCTTCCCTGGGTGCAGCAAGACAGAGCTGGGTGTGGACACTGAGTGAAGGGGAGGCTGTCAGGGCTGAAGTCCCCTGAGAGGGACATTCTGTTGGTCCTTGGCCCACCCGAGTCTGGTGAGGGCCTGTTCTATGCACTGACACTGAGTGTGTGTAGATGTGCTGGCAGGCAAGTGCTGTCTTTCTCCAAGGCTTGCTCACACAGGGGAGCAGGGCACACAACCAATAAAGGATGCCCTTCGGTTCAAACCTTAAGATGTCCCTTCCAGGCCTTAGATGTCTTTGGGGAGCATTTTCCCTTCCTGAGTTGGTTAGTGTTGGTTGTCAACTTGATTGGATCAAGAGAAACAGAATGGGTTCTGGGGGCTGCTGACGTCATCACTGAGTGAAGCTACTGATGCGCAGGCTGAAGCTGTGCAGTGGAGAAAGGGCTCGCGCACATGGGAGGGCCTGGAAAGCCACCCGGTGGGGGAGTCCATGGGCATGAGGGAGAGGGGTGTGAAAGGCAGGAGCAGCCACCATGAGCATGTCTTTTCCACGAGCGTGCAGCCTGTACCATTTGACACGTCATCCCATTCAGGGCATGTCAGCTTCCCCACTCCTATGCCAGGGCTACCCTCAGGCTGCCTGGGTGACAGGGGCTCATTACACCTCTTCATGTTCAGTAGGGGGCTCTCTAGGGTCCAGGAATGCAAGACAGATGCACAAAGAGGAGGTGTGAGAAGCAGGGTACAGTCTGACCCTGAAGGTCCTCCACCCCAGGGCCACAAGACCAAATCCCTAGATGAAGCAGAGTGTCCAGGGGCACATGCCCTGGGAAGAGGGTGAGAGGGCTGGGCCGATGTTGTCGTTTCTCTTCTCTGTAACACAGCTTTGCCATTTGCTCCTCTTCCTTCTTTCACTGTAGTTTCCCCCTTACCTCTTGACCCCATTTGTTTTCTTTCTTCAAGGATAACAGTCTCCTAAGGTTGTGGTAACAACCCACTACAAACTTAGTTAAAAACAACCTATGTTATTCTATTGAAGTTCTGGAGGCCTGATATTTGGCTCCTTCTGGAGGCTTTGAAAACAAATCCCCCATCTGTTGTTCCCTCTGAGATCTTGGTGGTTGTGAGCCACGCTTGGAACTCCTGGGATGGCTGACAACCTCTCCAGCAGCCTCTGCTCACTTTTCTCATAGTCCTCGCTCCTTGGTTTCTCCGTGGTCTCCCCTGTCTCTTCCACGGACTTCCTTCTGTGTCTCTCTGATGGTTTTCCCTCATTGTCTCTCCAAAGGCCCTGCCCTCCCTGCCTCAACATTCTTTTCCTCTCACTGTCATTGCCATGGCCTCGCCTCTGCGTTTCACCCAGGGCCTCTCTGCTCTGTCTCCTCCATAGCTTTCCTTTCTCTGTTCTCCAGTGGCCTTTCCTCTTGGTCTCTCGCGGGACTTCACTTCTCTGTGTCTCACATGGCCCTGCTGCCTCTCTCCCAGGGCCTTTCCTCGCTGCCTTTCCCGTGTCTCCCCCACCTACGTCTGTCAGATGGCCTTCCTCTCCATTTCCCTCATCCTCTTTACTTTGTCTCTCCTTGAGCTGTCAGCCCTGTCTCTCTCATGGCCTCTCTTCTGTCCTCTGCCGCCTCGGGACTTCCCTTTGTCTCTGATAGCCTTCACCTCTCCCTGCCTCCCATGGCCTCCCTTCTGTTTCTCCCATGGCCTTTCCTTCTCCATCGGCCATGGCCTTGCCCTCCTGATCTCGCCTGTCTCCTCCCCTTTCTGGCTCTCCCTCGGCCTCTCCCTCTGTCTCTGCGTGACATATCCCTCTCCTTCAGCTTCCAAGGACACATTTCAAGGACTTTAGCACCCACCTTAGACCCAGGGTCATTTCATCTCTAGATTAAAATTCTGTTACCAGTTAAGGAACCCTTTCTCAGACAAGATTTAACATTGAGATTGGGGGTGAGCATGTCTTTGGGGGGTGACCCACTTATTAGCCCATTATTTCTTCCTGCCTTCCAAACTTGCCCATTTTATATTTCTCTTCTGAGTCTTCTTTTTCCTCTTTCCCTTTCCCCTCATCTCGCCTACCTCTCTTCTGTGTCTCAGCTGGTCTCTGTGCTCATACATCTCTTCTGGGCTGTCATGTACCCTAGTTTGCACTGTCCATACCCTGCAGGACAGTCCAGCTCTGAAGCTCAGCAACAGGCCACCTAGAACTGTGACTATAATTCTTGCATTAACAAATCTCTTGGTTTGGCCTGGTTGCACATCTGGAAGTTGGGGGTCCAGGTCCACTCTTGGGACAGCAGGGTGGCTATGATGCCCTGGATGGACCTTCTCATAAGTGGATGTGTTAGTAGGACTCGCTGCCTAGTAGCTGTGGGTAATGGGTATTGAAATTTGGAGACCTCCTTTTTCTGCTTAATTAAGGAGCTAAGTCAGCTCCTTCAATACCAGAGTATCTTAGTGGTGTCATTGTCACTTTTCTCATTACTGAGACAAAATACCCTCCACTCAAAGTCAAAGGACACAAAAGTTCTTGTAGCTCATGATTTGTCGAGGCTTCAGTCCACAGCTGGTTGTCTCTGAGGCAGGTGGCACGACAGAGGGGTATCGCAGAGGAGAAACAATTCATGGCAGGCAGAAGACAGCAGAGCAGGGAGGGCGTGAAGAGTGAGGAGGTGAGCCACACGAGGCAGCAGCAGCCCTCCCTGTGTAGGCCACACATCCTCAGAGCAGGCAACATGGATGCCCAGGGAGGGCCTTTCCATAACCCACACTCAGAACTAGGCCAAACCAGTCCATAGGCTGATTTAGCACTCAATACCCTTAATCCCAGCATCACACACTCTAGATCCAGCCACCTCTGCAAAAGCCCCACCTATGGCTGCACGAGGTTTTGCAGGGAACATCTAGACACAAGCCATAACAGGTGGAAAATTTGTAACTTGACTGTGACAATGCCCAAGAGGGAGAGTTTTGCTAAAAATACAGATCATAAATTCCTTTCCTTAGACTCTGAATTTTAATATATGCTCTATGTGATCCTTATCACTAGTAAAGCAAAAATATAAACCAAGATAATATTCCCAGAGGCTACAGTGGAATCCTGACATTAAATGTTGTTTTACTGTTTCCAAAAAGCCTGACCACAGTTGCAAACTTGTGAAGTTCACCACCCAAGAGCCATGTTCCATTGAAATGCCCAACAGGGTCCTGGACTGAACCGGGTGAAGACTGGTAGGGCCTTCTGTGCTGTCCCAATATCAGCTTCCTGCTTGGTGACCAAGGATAAGCCAGGGCTGTCTCTCAGCTTCACAGTCATCTGTGAAGGGAGAGGGGAGGCGATGGTTTCATTGGTTCACTGTGAAGATAAGGAGTAAAAAAAGTAGTGTGCCCTTGGTGGGCAACTTCTCTGCTGAGTGCTGCTTCACACATGTCCCCTCAGGGCAGCTAGCACCACAGAGGCTGGCTGTGGCTTGGCAGGGTTGGCCTCACCTGAAGCCAGCTGGGCCTGTATGGAGCTAGACTGCACAATGGCCAGATAGAGGAGGAAACTTTCTTGAGTAAAACTGAGATTTTCTGGGGAGACAGAAACAATGGGGTGTATGAACACAGTAAATACAGGATTTGAAGTGACCAGCTATGCCTATATTTCTCCTCGGGGCATTTCTCAGAAGTGTTTTCTTTCCTTTAATTTTTGTTAAAATTTTTTTCAGCTATATAATGAGAGAGAACAGTACCATGACCCCCACCTACCCAGGCCCCAGCTCCCATCTTCACCCTCAGTCCTGTTTCCTCTCCTCCTTCCCCATAACCTTTTGCCTCCTCTCTTGGGTCACTAAAAGCAATCATTTAATTTTTTTAAAAATAGACCTTTGATTTTCAAGCAAAATTACCTTCATAGAAAAATCAAGCATAAAGTACAGAGTGTTCCAGATCCCCTGGCTCACAGAACACACAGTGTCCCCATCACTGTTAACCCCCCATACTAGAGTGGCACCTTTGCTACAAGGATGAGCCTACCTGGACTATCACTGCCACCCAAGGCCCTTAGTTTGCACGAAGGCTCTCTCCTGGCGTGGATAGATGTGTACTGACAGGGAATTATTTCACCTTTAAATGTGGCAGATGCTCAGTGAAATGTACATAGCACCACCATCCAGGAGTTGGGCCACCTGGATCTTACTGAGTTCTGGAGCTAATGTCACAGTCCACAGGAAGCACAGAGAAGCACAAACCTCAGTCTGCTTTGTTCAATGAGGGAGCGCCATGGTAAGTAGGAGGGTGCTGTGCTTACGTCCCAAGTAAAACTTCATGTTGATAGTTGATGAAAGTACATCAGTGCTGACAGGTGGGGCCTTTGGGGTCCAGCTCTGCCCTAGTAAGAGGGATGGGCACCCTAGAGAAGGCTTAAGGGAGTGGGGGGTTGTACTTTGCCTGCTGACTCCTGCTGTGTAAGGATGGCATCCTTTCTTCCTCAGGATGCAAAAGAAGATAATGGCATATAATATGATATTAGCATATAGTGATTTCTAAATTCAAATTAGTGCTTCTTTGGACATCATCACACAGAGATGATCATTCCAAAACCTTTTATGATCAGTCTCAATCCCACTCATTAAGAGTTTGTTGTTGTCTGCCCAGCTTCCAGGGCACGCTGAGATGGCAATTGAGACTGGGCATGGGGGTGCATGCCTGTAATCCCAGCTCTTGGGAGGCTATAAACAGGCACTAAGAGCTCAGTCTAGTAGTGAGACCTTGAACACCCTGGAGACCCTCCCTCCACAAAAAAAAGAGGGGACCAGGGAGATAGCTCCATGGCACAAACGCCTGCTTGGCAAGTGTAAGGTTGTGAGTTTGAATCCCAGTCCCACCAAAAAAAAAAAAAAAAAAAAAAAGAGTTTGTTGTTGTTAACTTGGTAACTCACTTAGCATGGTAGGTTCTTAGGATTACACTGGGAAAAAAAGTCATAGATCAGAAGCAATGTGGTCCACAGTTCCCACCTTGTGCCCTACCACATGACCGCCTCTGTCCCAGTGTCACACTCCTCCTCATCATGCTGACCCCAGCCTCAGACCTGAGAGGCCTAGCGTGGTGGATGACCTCATGGGTAGATACCCTGGGCTGCTTTTTACGTGTCTCAGTAACTTTGCTACTTTTAGAGACGTTATTCATTTCCATATAGCTGTGGACCACTGTGAGATTCTTTTTTATCCCTTGCCAAAAGAGCCTGTCTCTCTTTAGCCTGGGTCCCAAGAATGGCATTCGTCTCTATTAAATGCCTCTCTGATTCCCATTTCCCTACTTTTCCACTTTGTCAAGGTTATATAAGCTAATGAGCCCCATTTATTATCTATTATTCAGATAGCTGTGGTCATTCTCACTTCAGATGGGTGGAACCTAGACTGTCCCTGATAAACACTGACTCACAACAGTAAAAATGCCTTTCAATTCTGTAGAGCCACTCAATTTTTTAAAGCATTATGGCCTCCTCTTATATTCATAGTCAAACTAGAACAGAGCTGTCAAGATAGGCACTCTTAATCCCCTCTCATAGACAGAGCAATTAAGGTTCTGAGGAAGAAAAATGAGAGGGTGAGGAACACGGACTGGACCTGTGGTTTTCCATCCTGGTGGCAGAACTGAAGCACAGGAGATTTTTTTTTTTTTTTTTTTTTTTAATTGCCTTGTTTGAGCCCTACCCTTAAGCAGTTACATCAGAGTATTTGCAGGCAGGGCACCTGGCACTGTACTGACCTGCCTTCCTGAGGTGAATCTAAAGTACAAGTAGAATGATGACTGCACCACAGGGGCTCTTGACACTGGGCAGCATCAGCAGGCCCTGGGGAGCTTGTTCAGATGCGGAGGCAAAGGACCCACCACAAACCTACTGTCTCAGCCTCTTTCTGAAGCTATAACACATATCACAGCCTGGGTCATTTTATAAACATTAAACTTTATTTTTTTTATAGTTCTGGAAACAGAGCAATCAAAATGCATACGCTGGCAGGATTGATGTCTTGATGAGGGTCCCTCTCTTCTGCCAAGATGGCGCCCTTCTGTTTTATCCTCTGGGGAAGATGAACACTGCTTCTCACATGGCAGAAAGAATGGAAGGGCCAGACTGGTCTTTTTGACTTTGTGAGTGGGGTTGCTTACTTTCATGAAATCAGTTTAGAAATTTAGAAATTGGTCTCACCTCTGGCTGTGGAGAGATGGATCCCACGATGACCCAGACATCCACACCAGGCACCCTAATACTTGGATATGACTATCACGGATCCTTCCTAGTTACCTTTGCTATTGGACCCTCAGCTTAGAGTTCTGTGGTTCCAGGCCTAGCCTTCTATTGATGGAGTAGGCAACACTCTCGCTTGTCCCGAGGCGAGGGCCCCTTGAGGGTCCTTGGGACCTCTCTTGGTAGTGACTGTAACAGCACTATTACCATCCACCATCAAGGTTATGGCCGCTAAGCTTCAAGAGGATGAGTTATTTGGTTCTCTCCTCCTCACAAAGGGCAGCAGGACCTTTTTGCATACTGGCCTGCGCAGGGCCCCAGAGCTGGGCATATAAGTTCTCAACACATAATACAATACTCACTTAAATTTTAAAATTTCGTTACAGTAAAAAGCACATTGCTATTAATCTCCCTCAAAATACTTAGTCTCACTCTAAATATACTTATCCTATTGTTCTTACTACTTTCTGAGGCAGTTTAAGAAGTACTCTTTAGTGATGTGTGATCAAAAATGTGGTGAATGCAACTGGCCAAGTTACGATGTCTCCTCTTCCATCTTATATCACCTGATCTGGCAGAGCATGGCTGCTGGCTTGCCCCCAGGTTCAAGTAACCATGAAAGTTAACATTTTTAATTGATCCAGAACATCAAAGCAGCCATGGCAACACAAATAAAGACACACAACAGTACTTGAAGACGGCTTCAGAAAGAGGCAAGAACAATGACGTAAGTCAGAATCGAGGGGGGGTATTTGGAGGGGATTCATGGTGATGTGTCTCTTTCTGTAATAGGTTTTTTTTGTTTTTGTTTTTGTTTTGTTTTTTTAAGATTTAAGCACTGACTATAGTTTTGATCACACTGCATATTGGGAAATCCTGAGCAAGACCTTGTCAGCAGCAGAGCAAGGGCCCTCAGGCCCCTTCAGGCTGGGAGGAGGGACAGCTTACCATCCTCAGCAGGGCTCCCTCTAGGCACACAAGTCACCAACAGCCCAGAGATCACCACCCCAGCTCCGACATGTCCGGAGTGCCTCCTTTGTACCCAGAACTGTGGTGGTGGAACTGCAGGCTTCACTTCCTTGCTCAAAGGGCTTCCCTGACCGGCTGTTCCGCTCAAAGCCCAAGGCCTAGGGGCCCTTCCCATCTCTTCAGCTCCTGGCCTGCTGCTCTGCCCATGCCTCTCCCTGCAGCTGTCACCTTGCCAGCACCATCCGTCCTCAGCTTTGCTTGGGCTCTTCCCTCACTGGCAGCGCTTTTCCCACACACCTGCAAGGCCGACCCCATCTCCTCCAAGCTTTCCAGCAAACCCCACCTTCTCGCTATCACCCACCAGAGCACCCCCGTAGTCCCTTTCCCAATCTCTTATTCCAGCTTACCCTGACTTCTCATAACACAGGGTTTCATTCACTGCTATGGGTTATGGACTTTGCACCCCCACTTGTTTGCTGATACATCTCTATAGCATAGTGCAATGCCTGACACCAGATGGTATTCTGTAAATATTTGTGGAATGTGTGAGTCAATTAAGTAGCAAAGTTTCACAACTCCTGGAGGTAGGTAAAAGTATAGTGCCCATTTTACAGATGAGGAAGTAATGTGTAAATGAGAGGGCAGATTGCTAGAGGTTCTGAAGGAACCTTCAGTAGAAGTGGCTGTACGGTGAGTGTTGCCACCAGAGGTGAGCTCCCAGGAAAGATACCACGTTGTATTGGAGGAAAACACCTTCACACATGGGAATTAAGACAGTAAGCCTTTGTTATTGCTCTGTCAAAGCAGGTGTGTCCAAGGGATGTGGGCCAACGCTGTCTGATCTTCCCTGGGCCTAGGCATCATGACAGCTGCCCAGGGCTGCCCACTCTAAGATAGCTAGCTCACCCACATGATTGGCAGCTGGCAGGCTGGCAGAGGCACGATGCAGGCTCTGGAGCCCGTGTCTGGAATCCAGCAGGCCAGCTCGGGCTTGTCCCAAGGGAAGGGGCAGAAGCAGGCATGGCGGCCCAAACTGAGTCAAAGTCCTCCTACACCTCAGCCAAGAATATTTATACACTCAAGTGCATTTATAACTCAGCACTGACCCAAGGGGTAAGGAAGGGAGTCCCACCTCTTGCTAGGAGTTGCTGCAAGGTTTTGCTGAAAAGGAAGATATATCATGGCCATTTTAAAGAATAGTCTATAGGTTGTCATATGTTAACAAAAATGCACAATACAAAACAATTGTACCAAACAGTAGATAAATAAGGAGAGACAGGGAGAGGGCAGGGAGCAAAATGAAATTACTATGCTGGATAAGTTTATGTATTTATTCATTCTTTTAATAAACAACTCCTTGGTGGCCTACTGTGGGTCAGAGTCTATTGTGGGCCCTGTAATGTGACAGCAGCTAGACTTGGCACTGTGTGCCTGGGCTTTGAGGTTTAGAGGAAGAGACAGATAAGAAAGCATGCCCTCCATTTGCCATGGCAAGTACCAACATAGGGAAACTGTGGGCAGCCATGGGGACACACAGGAGGGACATCCAGCCAGTCTGGGCTGAGAGAAGGATCTAGAGATAGCTTCAGTGAATAAACTCTAACGTAAGATCCACACATTGGCCATGCAAATGAAGAGCAGCAGGGAGAGAAGAGCATTTGAAGCAGGGAACAGCACATGTAGAATCCTGGTGACAAGACAGTCAGGCTTGCTGATTGGGCGTGGCTGGAGTGACAGACCGATGCAGACACATAACAGAAGCAACAGACAGCTAGGACTTCACATGGAGAGACTTCCAGCTCATGAGGTGGAACTGGTGCATTAGAAAACCACTTGCCCTCAGTAGTAGAGAGAATGGATTTTCTGCAGACAGAAGGGGTCATGGAGTAAGGAGGATAAGATGTGATTTGGGGGTCCCTTTAGGAGACTACATGAGCAGCCTAAGCAGGAAAGGATGGCTGTCCTACCAAGCAATTGCAGTACCACAGAGGCAAACACCACAGAGAGAGAAGATCCAGACCATACAGGTGAGGGAAGACTGTCCCTCTACTCTCTGGATTTCATAATGAAGTAGAAGTCTGTGAGCAGACAATAGGCAAACTAACAGGAAAAAGGATATGCAAATTTGCTGTGTGAATACTGCAAAATCGCGTAAAGGAGAAGTGGACACCAAAATCCCCAGTGGGGATCTGGAAGCATGTACACCTCTGTCCTAGGGTTGAGGCAAGTGGGCTACTCAAGGCACAAAGAACAATTTGAGAAAGGATGAATGGACACACAGAATAGGTGACAGCTTGTGACAAAGGATGGGTGTGGTGTTGACTTCCAGATTCCTCTCCTATAGTCTGAAGGGATTCCTGCTGGCTTATGAAATTCTTGGGGTGAGGATTCATGACAAGGAAATTCCTCTTGGAAGATCCTATTTTAGGTAGACCAGGGGAGTCCAGAGAAAGCCTCTGTCTGTCCCCACTGTCCCCAAGGGCGCTCAGTTCAACATACCAAAGTACCATATTCTGAAGTAGCATTTACTGATTCTTTCACTTGGTAATTGTGGTAATAGAAAATTCTTGAACGTCTGGAATTTCTGGCTTTAGTTAGAAGATGTGGGTACCATTTGTCAGGATGAAAAACCGTGGTTAAAGGAAGTCACTTTAATTGAGCACAAAATTTGATTCTAAGCCTCCCAGAAGCAAAGGCAAGAAGAAAGCAAGATAAATGACCTCATTCCATGATTCTCCTGATGGGAAGTATATCTGGGTATTATGGAGACCAAACTTCCTCATATGGTATCCAGGAGGAAACCATGGGGGGTGTCTGGCAGAGAAAAGATCACAAGCCAATTAACAGACACCATCTTTGGCAGGGGTTTGTAAAAGATACAGTGCTGTTCTTTGCTGGTTGTTCTGTGTTTTAATCCTGGTAGGAGCCAAGAGGAAGACATTAAAATCACAGCTCTGCAGCCACCATGTGATGGAGGCTCACTGTACTGGCCCCTGGACATCACCTGGAGAACAGCCAGAAGCCTCCAGCATCCAGAGGAGAGGGAGAGACTGGGAACAGATGGAAGAAGCTGACACTCGTTAATACTTTTTATGAAGTCAAAATTAGGAGCTCAAGAGCTTACTGTGTAAATGAGTGTCCCAGGACAATTTTAAAAGGGAAAACACAAACAAAAACAAAAACAACCCAGAAGCCTCAATTTCATCACCCACCATTAACTGCACAATCGAATAACCTAAAGCTTCATTTCTAAACACTGGCATAATTAGAATCAATTATCATTTTTAATTACATTTTTTTCTGATTACCAAACTAATTCAGGTTTATTATAGGGGAATTTCCAAGAATAGAAACACAAATAGAAATAAAAATCACCTCTGATTCCAGCCAGTATATATCCAACTGCTATTAATTCTATGGTATATTCAGTGTTCTGGTGTTTTTCTAGTTCTACACAGAAGTAGTTTTTTTTCTTTAAAATTCTGAGTTAAGACTAGATCAACTGTTTCATATCTTGCCTTTTTCAGTCACAGTTGTGAATCACCAATATGAGTCTTTGTTTTAAAGGACTTTGATGTTCCAATGGTTTTTGTCAATTTCTTGTGGTCCTTTTCTACTCATATGGACATTGGTGTGTTTCTTACCAGCGTCCAGAAAATAGGAGAATTTGACTTTTTGTGGTGAGGAACGTTTTAGTGCCACTTACAATAGAGGTCTTGGGGTCTGTGATGGGTGCACAGAGAAAGAAATATGTCAAGGTGGTGCCCTTCCCAAAGGACGGTACAAGAATAGTTAGCTCCCTCTGGCCACCCCTGTGCAGGCTGCAGCTGGGAGACTGATAATTATGGGATCCCATCTATTCTACTCCATACTCTTTTCATCATGAGATGAAGTTGATTTCTCTAGGCCTTGGATCATGACTGAGCTTGTGATTTCTGTTGATGAGTGGAAATGACAGTGATAACCACGTGTTATTTCTGAGCCTAAGACTTCAGAGGCTCTGCTCTTCTCATTGCATATTTCTTCTCTCCATGAACAAGCTAGTAAGCCTGGACTAGTCTTTTAGATGATGAAAGCCCATATGGAGAGAAACCTGCTCACTCTATTCTGACCATCATGGCCCAGCAGCCCTGGCTGACCCTGGGGAAGCCCAGGAGGGACAAGCCCAGCCCAGAAAACCTGAGCTTCATGAGCTTTAGAAAACTGAAAGCCAGCCGGGTATGGTGGTGCACACCTGTAATCCCAGTACTCAGGAGGTTGAGGCAGGAGGATCAGTGCGAGTTTGAAACCAGCCTGGGCTACAAAAGTGAGCTCAAGGCCAGCCTGAACTGCATAGCAAAACCCTGTCTCAAAAAGAAAAAGAAAACTGAAAGCCAAATAAGTAAGAACTACAGCTTTTGTGTTAGTAAGCCTTGAGGTAGCTTGCTAAGCAGCTGATGGGTACAACCACAGGGCTTATTGCATTAGTTTTAAGCATACCATTATGGTTAAGAATATAGGAGCCTAAAAGGCTGGTCAGATAGCTCAGCAGATTAAAGCACCTTCTTAGGCAGGTGCAGGGGCTGGGGGTTTGATCCCCGGGCCTGCCATGCTGGCCCCACCCCCAGGGCACACTGAGCCAGCAATTGAGACAGTATAGTGGCGTGTGCCTGAAATCCCAACTCTTGCAAGGCTGAACATAGGCAGATCACTACAAGTCTGATCTATGTAGTGAGACCCTGCACACCCTGTCAGAGTCCATATATTACCTCCTTAAGGAGACCGAATAGGTGGCACCAGGGCAGGCATCCTATCTGTTTGGGTCACTTGCTAGTTTCCGCATCAGGCATGTGCTGAGCACTAGTGGGTGGAGCTGAAGGACAGTGATGGCGTTTGTTGAATGCTTACTCTGCACCCAGCCCTGCGCTACATACTTTTATATTGATTGTGTTAGTTTTCAGTACACAGAGCAGCATGCCTCCATACCCTCTTCTCTCCCAAAGACTTTCACATCCTAGCCCCCAGAACTGGTGAATGAATATGTTTTCTTATATGTAAAGGAGATTGTGAAGATATGGTTGAATTAAAAAATGGAGACTTTTCTTGGATTATGAGGTGGACCCAATGTAACTACAAAGGTCCTTGTAAGAGGAAGGCAGGAGAGGCAAAGTCAAAGAAGAAATGTAACCATGGGAACAGATGCTTTCTGAAGATGAGAAGGGGCCCACAGGCCCAGAAACACAGGGAGCCCTAGAATCTGGGAAGTCAGGGAAACAGATGCTGCCAGAATGCTCCGGAAGGAATCAGCCCTGCCAACACTCCCATCTTCAGCCTCTGACCTCCAAAGTGGCAGGAGAAAAACCTGTGCTATTTAAGGCACTAAATTTGTGGCTATTTTTTTCCACAGCAGCAGCACAGGTTTAATTCTCACAGAACTTTACAAAGTAAGCACTATTGCCATCATTTCTAATTTACTCGCAAGGAAATGGGGACTTAGATGGGCTTCAGAAGCTACCCAGTTGTTAAGTGTCAGCCTGGATCAAAGCTGGACTCATACAATCTGCAGTCTAGAGCCCCTCACTGGCTCAGAGGAAGAGCTGTGGATTGGGGTCCAGATAGCGGCATCTCTGTAAAAAATGAGGATTAGGGGCTGGGGAGATAGCTCCGTGGCACAAGTGCCTGCCTGGCAAGTACAAGATCATGAGTTTGAACCCCAGTCCTGAAAAAAAAAAAAAAAAAAAAAAAAAAATGAGGATGAGGAGTTGTGCTGGGAGACTTCAAATGACCCCTCCCTGCTCAGACTTTCTGACTTTTACAGTGAATTAGCATCTCTCATTGTCAAGTCCCCAAATTCACAAGGGGTATAAAGCAGCATTCAGAGGGTCAATCATGCCTTTAAAAGGACTTAGAAGAAATCTCTGGAAATACGGAGGAATAGGATCACACTGGGTCCTTTGAAAAGTATAAAGATCATCAGAATTCCAGGGGACAGCCACAGCACCCCGAGGCCACATAGCCTGCTGGGGGTTGGCCTCCAGATCATTCATCCACCTGCATTGTTGTGAGGCAGCTCATGGTTAGCATGGAACTGACCTGGCCTGGGCCCAAGGCCCTTTGGTGTAGTCTCTACCTTGCCATGCAGATGGATTCAAATACAGCAACAGTGATGTCATACTTTTGCTTAAGAACTAGAGAAAGACAGGGCCAGCGAGATGGTCCAGTGGTCTAAAGCACCTCAGCTTAGACAACTGCAGGGACCACAGTTTGATCCTTGGCACCACATGCTGTACCAGCCCCACCCCCAGGGTAAGCCAGCCATAAAAATAAATAAATAAATAGATAAATAAATAAATAAATAAATAAATAAGAACTAGAGAAAGACAAGCCTTCTCTTGCTCTTGGAGTACAGAATACAGGGATGAGGACCAAATTGGCAGAAGCCACTTTGCTATTGTGAAAGAAGCCAGTCTGAGGTCAAAGTCCATTCACACAGAAGAGCAGAACTGAGAAAAGTACTAAGAAACTGAAACACACTATCCTGTATAAGACCTGGTTGATTTCCTTTATGGTTTAACATAGTTTTAAAAGATTTTTTAGCATTTTTGCTTTTAAAAAAATTATCCTAACTGATGTCAACTTGTTAGGAGGCAATATCAATGTTTAAGGTATTGTTTTTTGGGTTTTTTTTTTTCTCCCCTTTTTATCACCCTGGGAATAGAGCCCAGGGCCTTTGCACTGAGCTACATCACCAGCCATTTTTTTCCATTTTAATGACTATAATATAAAAAATAAATAAAATATTTGGGCTGGCAAGATGGTTCAGCAGTCTAAAGCAGTTGCTTAGGAAAGCTTAGGGAACCACAGGGACCAGGGTTCAATCCCTGGCACCACATGCTGATTCAACCCCATGCCCATTTTAAGACAGAATCTTACTAAGTTGCCCAGGCAAGACTCGAACTTACAAACTTCCTATTTCAGCCTCTCAAGAGCTGGGATTTCAGGCTTGTGCTGCCATGTGTGGCTTATACTACCTATTTAAAAAGACAAAAGTACTGCATCTTTTCCAGCGTCATTTCCTGGATCCTTAGGTCTTGGCCAGTTCTTTCCTGACAATTACACCTTCCCTATAGTTAGTCATAGCTTTCTGTCCCCTGATACAACTTGATCTCTACTTTGCTCCTGGTTTCAGCTGTTTCTTTGCCCTCTGCTCTCCTACTGGCCCAGCTTTAAACTCTTTTGGGGACAGGGACTATATATCAGGAATTGAACTCACAACCTCGTGTTTGCCAGGCTAGTGCTGCCCCACTGAGCTCAATCTCTGGCCTCAAACCTGACTCTGTCATTGGTCCTGGACTGTGGGATGTGCTCAGCTGGCAGCACCTGCCTGGAACTCACATGTTGGTAGAGATTCAGGGCCCAGCTCACTGCTGCTCAGGAGGCCTGGGGCACCGTGTGTTCCTGCTGTGTCCTCCAGAGTGATGAACTACCCAGCAGTGACAGAGGTTCCTGCTTAATCATGCAAATGTATACACAGTGACAAGCAGCTGGAGCAGTGGAAAGGTGAGGACCCTGTGTCACCGGGTGCCACCAGGTGAAGGCTGGACTATCATGGAGGAGAAGGCTACTGGGGCAGCCTGGCTGAGGGTGCAACTGGCTTGTCAGAGCAAAGAGACTTGCATCCTCTTCCCCACATTTCCATTGCAGGCTCTGGGAGCTCAGCCAGGCTGCTCTGAGCTGATTTCCTCAATTATAAAATGGATTTAACTGATTTTATTTTGAACCTGGAATTTATGTAAAAGTTTCTGGTGAGAATCTAGCTTTTATTATACTATGAAAGGAGTGTGTAACACTGAATGTTGAGAACTACAGACCTAAAAGGTCTCACATGTTCTCAGCATTGATGATCTTCTGTTCTGGAAGAATTACTACTGTAGAGTCACCTAAGGACTCCATTCAAATGCAGGTGCATCAACGACAAATCATGGAAAGCAAAACACTCCAAGCGTTTCAACTGTATGTGAAATGTGTATACACAATCATGTTGTATATCTTACCCTACGCAGCAATCCTTAGTACAGTACCGTTTGAGAACCACCAAGCTAGGCTGCAAAAAGGAACAAAAGAGAATGTCAACATGCTTGTATCTGGGATGCAAACCCCTCTTCTTAAGCTCTTGTTTAGACCCAAACCCAGAACTTCATTGTAAAGCAGGTTTCTGTTCTTCCCAGGAGTGTAAAGTAGTGCTGGGCAGAAGAAAGCAACCCATGCTATGGGGAGGGCTCTGGAGGAGATGGTGCAGTGAACGCTGGAGCCTCCTCCTTGGGGGGCGGGGGCAGGGCAGGAGGGCTGGGGACCCAGGGGCTGCTGCAGGGCTGGGAAACAGAGGGCACGGAGAGGTCAAGTAGGGAAAGCCCACTTGGTGGGGGTGGGGATGCTGTCCCCTAGGAGCGGGGCAAAGGGTATATACATACAAGTGGAACTTTAAACAAAGCTCTCAGGCAAACACTAGCCAGGCAGAGCTGCAGCCTGGCTGGGTCTCAGGTGGTTTGGCTCTGGCCTGCCTGAGACATTCCCTGCAGCTCTGCCCAGGGGTCTGGCTGCAGAAAAGAAAGGTTGCTTTGAAGCCAAGCTCCTGTCATCCAGGAATGGTGTGTTAGGTTACTGGCAGAGCCCTGTGAGAAACCCATGGAAGCACATTTTCCCTCATGTACTACTTGGTATCTATTGCTACCTAACAAATTACCCCCAACTTTAGAGGCTTCAAACCCCTCACAGATCCTGGGGGTGGAGAATTGGAGCTGCTCAGCTGAGTGCTTACGGCTCAGGGTCTGCCATGGGGCTGCAGCACCCTGAAGGCCATATCTACCCGCGGTGAGCAAGAGGCCTCACTTTCTCCGGTCATGGGCCTCAGATAGGGCTGCTGCTCTCCTCTGGAGAAGGTAGTGAAAGGGACAGCAATGGAGGCCACCACATGTTTCTGCTCTGCGAGTTTTTAGGCCCAGCCCACACAGAGGAGAGGGAATCAGGCTCCACACTCAGAAAGAGAAATCTCAAAGAGTACTGGGCGTACTTTGAAGCCACAAGAATACAATCTAGAACCGTGATTTTAAGAATATCCTCAGGTGTGATGGCCCAGGTAGGAAGAGTATTTCTAGGCTAATGATAGAAAAATTCACCTGGGCATGCTTATTAACAGTAAAGATTCTGACTATATCCCAGATGTTCACTATTCAGAGCTCTGCTGGGTGAGGCCTGGAAATGAATTCTTTTTTTTTTTTAAAGAACTGCTGAGAAACTGAACACGAAAACCTTTCCAATGAGCCACACTCCCAGGTTTTTTTTTGGATACAAAGTCTCATTAAGCCATTGCATTGTCCATGCTGGGCTCAAACTTGTGTCCCTCCTGCTTCCAAAGTGCTGGGATATGAGGTGTAGGCAACGATGCCCAGCAGAAATGGACATTTTTGCTAAATTCCCCTGGGGATTTTAATGCAGATTAATGGAATAGAGGAGTGTGCATTTTGGCAAGTTTCCATAATTATTCTGATCCTGGTTGTGTATAAAAATACTGTTGCTGGAATTGGCAATAATTGTTGATTGGAACAGCAATCCTGGAAATTGCAGTGAAGTTGGGGATAATCAAATGGACAGTCTGGGTAGTGGCTAGGACAGGAACGAGTGGTGATTGGCTCAATTCCAGCATCTGCCCACGAGGGACAGAACTCAGCAACCATAAACCTGTTTCTCATTCAGGTGACAGAGTGCCAGGAATCCCTCCACACAGCACACCACCTGTAACCACGGAGAGCTGGCAGGTGACTCGAAACCTGTTTGGTGTCCTCAATGCAAGGCCGCATATCCAGGAACCTGCTGGTGCTGATACATGCCACTGAAGTGGAGCGTTGTGGCCAGAGCAATTCTCTGGTAAACGCTGAGAAGGGCTGGGCGCCACTGTGGCCAGAGCTGTAGCTGAAATGCTGGTAGGAGAGAAGAGACACTCACCCTGGGAACATTTGGGCCACTTCAGATGTTGGGGCCCTTACTGATAGACCCAGGACAGGGGCCCCGTCCTTGGCCCTGATGGGAAGTGGGGTTTCCAAGGTGGCCCGGGAGGTGGCCCTTTGTTCAGCTCTGTCTGGTTCTCCATGGTGCTTTCAGGACACTTGCCAGTAGCCTCTCTGAACTTCCAGCCATTGTCTGGGCCTGCTGCTCTCTTTTTATGGCATGGTTTATGTCTGCTCCTCTGCTCAGGGAGGCAGCCCTCACAAGAGTTGCTAAGCAGCTGCTGGAGTCTTTCTGTTGTGAGCCGGGACACTATTGTCCTTCTCTTTATTTTCCATTAGAAGCCCATGACCCAGGTGGTTAGAGCACTGCCTCCCATTCTGCAGTATCACTGGTCTGGAAAAGGGCAGAGAGCAAACAGAGCCAGCAAGCAGCACGAGGAGCAGGTGAGTGTGTGAAAGCCACCGTCAGCAGCGCACCAAAGCCGCACTGTGGGCCCCTCGAGCCAGCCCCCTGCAGCTTCTCCTCCCTCCCTGGACTGCATCATTTCCCCAGGGGCAGGTGCTGGCAGGCACAGGCCCAGCTCCCCAAGGTTTCCCAGACTGGTCCTCCCCAGGCTTCAGACTGGGAAAGTGCTCCTCAGGCAGCTCCTCAGGGGGCTCCTCAGGGGGCTCCTCAGGGGGCTTCTCAGGGGGCTTCTCAGGGGCCTCCTCAGGGGGCTTCTCAGGGGGCTCCACATGGCTTCAGGCCTGCTGGAACCTGTGAAAACCCTCCCCAAACCTTCCTCTTTGGCAGCTCAACTCTAGCAGAACTGTTTCCAAGGCAATTGTAGCTGTACTTTCTCCTATCCTCACATTTAATCATGCTCCTTGTTGAAAAAAAATTAGAAAATAGAGATACGAAAGAAAAGCTGTGCTACACCCAAAGATATCCACTAGCATTCTGAAGTATTTCTAGTTCCTCTTTCTCCCTCTCTCCCTCTCCTTCTCCCTCCCTGTCTGTCTATACACACACACACACAGCCTAGGAGGAATATCTCTGAATATTAACAGTAGTTATCTTTGGATTAGGGTGGATTCTTTTCATATCTCCATCTTTTAATATTTTTGCAACAAATATAGGGTGAAAAAAATACATGGTTACAATTTTAATTATGTTTCTCCTCCTGTCAATTTGATGTTTCTTTTTAGCAGGGTAGTCTTACACCCTGTAGGGTGTTTAGCAGCACCCCTACCCTTTATTGCTAGGTTCCAGGAGCACCCCAATATACAAGGAAACTAAACGTGCCAGATTTTGCCAAATATCCCCGGAGGGAAAGGTCAACCTCAATTTAAAAATCACTGACTTCAAACTCATATGCCCACACATATTTACTAAATGGAGTTACTGTATAACATAAATACTGGCTTGTCTCTTTAAATTAAAAAAAAAAAATTAAATGCATGCCATGCCACAAGCTCTTTCTCTGGTGGGCACCGGGGCGCCTCTCCTCCACTTGAAAGGGCTATACTGTTGCCTATCCTAGGGCTCCCCATGTGAAGCAATTTATATTCCCAGCCCCCACTATTGGACACAGTGTATAAACCTGAAATCCCACCACTCATACAGTGGTACAAGCTGATTTTCAAGAGTGCACTGTCGTGAACGATGTGCATGACACAGTTGTGTAATGCTACCTGAGCGACACAGCCTCTCTAAATCTCTGCCTCCTTGCATATAAGAAGGACAGTCTATAAAGGAACATCCTGTGTTATTGCCAGTATAGGGAGTTCCCTCCACAGAGGGACACAGCTATAACAAATGTCCTTGTCATGATCAGAACGTCATTGCTTTGAATTGCTTCTAATGGCCTCTGCGGGGGGGCTCCAAAGTTGGGGGAAACCATTTCCTAATGAGGTTGGCACGTCATTGGCTTAAATCCTTAGAAATCCTTTGCTCCAAAACCTCCCACCTCTTTGTTATTTGTCTTCAGCTTCTATTGCTGGACTATTAGTTGTTTTCCATATTTCTACTACCATAAATCTTTCTACCCTATATACAATCACATATAGTTTACACCGATGTCTTGGGAAACCAGTGAAAGCGAATAGGTTAATGCAACTACCCTAACTGGGGACTTGTGAGGCAAAAGAAAAATCGCTTTCTTTGTGGCCCATTCTAGAAAACTTTTGGTCCATTTTGCACAGCTATACGCACCGTCCCTGTACACCAGTCCCCACCAGCCGCAGTGTATCTGGCCAGACCTAGGATGCTGACCCCAGGGATGACCCCTAGCTAAGCTCTGCTTATATTTTCTTGCTTCTATATCAAGCCCAATCTCCCTTCTTTCTGTCTTGGGTCCACCCAGGGTTTAATCAAACACCTACAAGATTCCCCTTTTAGTCTTTTCTATTTAAGGTATGGGTGTGCAGAATTTACTGTATACCATGAATGTGGATGCACTGTGCAAACATATGTGTGAACATGTACTCCTGCACCTTAAGCAGATGAGTAAAATGAATCCCTCTGTATCTACCAGCCAGGCCAAGAAGCCACCCACGCACAAAAGTACTCACCAGCATGGCTATCTCCCCCAGAAGAGGCTTTCTTGGGGTAAGTGGAATGGGAACAGTCCCTGGGAACCATAGAGGAGGGAAATGGGGTTCCCATCTGAGTTCTACTCCAGCTGGCCCAGTTTGCTCTGTGGCCTTAGGCCCTTTGTTAAGCCCTAAGAGCTCCTGGTTTGGGTTCCTGGCCTTTGACATGGAAGGCTGTTGGCGACATAAAGATACTTCTACTGGCAACCCCTGAGTCTCGGCCTGACATCCAGGAAGCACTCAGGGCACAGGAACTGTGGTTCTCCTGTCACAGCATGAAGCTGGAAATTCAGAACTGTAGTTCTCGCCTGGGCCCTGGTAGGCCAAGTGTTTTGGAAGACAGTGCACTCGGTTGAGTCCTAGCCTGGAGGAAATGGCCTGACTCGTACTGATGACATTTATAAGGCTCTTCCTGGGGACCTCGTGTTGGGAGCTGCACATATAACCCTTAATTTAACTCCAAAGCCAGCTCTATGTGACAGATTCAACTTCTACACCCATTTTACAGATGCTCATTTGAGATTTAGAGATGACACGTGGTTGACCCAAGATCCCACAGCCCAAGTGCTTTGATTTGCAAGCCATGCTTGAAGCTCACACTTCTCAGATGTTAGTGTGCACCAGAATCAGTGGAGATTGCTATTCAGCAAGTCGGCAGGTCTCAGACATTCTGACACTCCTGGGCGTGATGGTAATAGTGACCTTTGACACCCCAAATGGTGAAGCTGAACCCCCACAAGAAGCCAGCCTGGGAAGGAGCTCCAGGTTTCCAGATCCCATGGTTTCTATGAATGCAAGTTTAATGACTATTTTTTTTTTCAGTTTCTTTTTTTTTTTCAATTCTTTTATTGTTTAAATTTAACAATGGTTATATTACATATTTTCATCATCGGATCAGTTTAGATTAATACATATAGGTATGTAAGATTGATCAAACAACTAAACATTAACCTTTCTAAATCCACATTACTTTTTTTATTTTCTTTTCCCCCTTTTTTTCTTTGAAAGTTGACATATTGCATATTGTCCTCACAATCATTCTATAGAGTGCAGTGTGTGGGCATGAACCACCTCCCTATTAATGTTGCATAGAAAAAAGAAAGAAAGAAAGAAAAAAAAAGGAAAGAATATACTTCTCTTTGGACTAAGAGGAAGCAGATACATATACAATCAAAGGTTTTGCAATCGCAGTGTGCCACCAGTGAAGCTTGTGATGTTGGAGGCTATTGAATCTAAGCCTCCTAAAGCTCATCTCACCAATCTAGCTCTGCGTTCCATGCATTGTAATTAAGGTTTTTTTTTTTTTTTTTTGCTGGG
>PVJA010021773.1:0-35206 GCA_004027025.1 Myocastor coypus
AAGTTTTGAAATCTTATAGTGGCTTGTATCTGAGGAACCCAATCTATACATAAATCAAACAGTGAAGTAGACAATAGGAAATAGGGAAGTAGACCTTCAGTGAATGGGAAACGGGCAATGTACAGGGTGGCACATGGCTGTGCCTGGCACCTGGGAAGCTGCAGCAGGAGGATATCTGAGAGCTTCAGTGAGTGCAAGGCTGTCCTGGACTACATAGTGAGACAGTTTATGGAAAGAGAGAGAGAGGGAGAGAGAGACAGAGACAGAGACAGAGAAACATGGAGAGGAGCAGGGGAAGGGGACATAGAAAGAGGTGAGCGATCATGTCCATATACCAAGTACTCACAAACATGCACTACTAAAAAGAGACAAAATAACTGTAAAATAAACACCCCTACATTTCAGGCATATGTGGAAGAAGCTCCAAATTCATTTATTTATAGATGATTGCAAAGCAATGTTATTGCATCTTACACAAGTTTTCCCCTGCTTCCAAACTTTTATGGACCTGATTAATAATGTACACAATAAAAGTCACTGTATATTTCTGTTCTGCATTAATGGCAGAAAGTAAATAATTTTGGCTTTTTCTTTTTGCCTTTTAATGGTGCAGGCATCTGGTAGAAGGTAGTGTTTGCCCAGGTGCAGTTCACTGACACCAGTGGCCAAAGAACACTCAACCAGCTATTTCTTCATTCAACTCGACTTCACTCTAATGAAATCCCACATGCAGGCAGCAAAACTTATAAACTTGAATAATTTAAGTATCTAAATGTTTCAAAAAGCAACCTATTGACATGTAATTAAATTATCATGATTGTTAACTTGGCATTAGTAGTTAATTCAAATGTCATACAAACACTTATTCATAATTTTTCTCTTCAGTACTAAAGCTAATTATTCACACTTGGGTTTATAATTAATTCCTATGAGACATACTGAACTGAAACTCTTCCTGTAAGTTTTCATGGCAAGACAACTATTTCCCATTAGAAAACTCTATGCAAACTTTGTAAAAAAAAAATTCAGCTCATAAAAGTAAAATCTATTTTTACTTTGTTGAGATCAAGTAGGTGATATTTCCCGTTTACAAGTAGTATAAATCTTTCCTGCCCCACCAGGTTTTTGGGTTTGTTTTTTTATAGTAATTTTATTTCTAACATGTATTAATAAGTTTTTTAGTTCAGAGGATTTTTCTATTTTTTGCAATTACCTGTTTTAGTTGTCCTAAATTATCAACACCAGTGTTCAAAAGGAGATAAACCAAGAAACATTAGAGAAAAATATACAGTTGAATGTATACCATACACACAAATATTATGGGCTAATACTACATGGTATATTATGGTATATATAATATATATATTATATTATATTCCATATAATAATGATATTATATAATATTACATATTATATAATATAATATATAATTATGTAATATTACATGATATACAATATATTATATGTAATAATATATTATATGATATTATTAGTTAATAATACCATATAACAAATATAAATATTTATATTATATACCTCACCCCAGAGCACAGAGGTGGCAATTAAGACTAGGCACGGTGGTGCACGCCTAGAATCCCAGCTCTTGGGAGGCTGTTAACAGACAGATCACTATGAGTCCAATCTAGTAGTGAGACCCTGAACACCCTGTAGAGACTTCCCTAAAATACAAAAGAAGAAGAAGAAGAGGAAGAAGAAGAAGAAGAAGAAGAAGAAGAAGAAGAAGAAGAAGAAGAAGAAGAAGAAGAAGAAGAAGAAGAAGAAGAAGAAGCCCTCCTCCAAAAAATGTCAAATGTTAGTTATAATGTGAAAAAAGAGAATGTTTATACACTAGCGATGGAGCTGGAAAGTAATTCTCTACTGTGTAAAACCATGTTCAGGTTCCTCAAAACACAAACATTAGAGTTCTGTGCGATGATTAGATTTCTGAGTGTGCATCCAAAGAAAAGTAAATCAACATCCAGAAGGAATGCATGCAGCCCATATTTATTGCAGCATTTTTACGATACCTAAAATCTACCTAGCTATCTAACAGATTATATATATGAACATTATTTATCCATAAAGGAAGTTAAAGGCTTTTATTTTCAGCAAAGTACATCAAGCAACAGGGCATCATTTCACGTGAAATAAACCATATACAGAAAAAAAAATTTGCATCTTCTCCTTTATATGCAGAAATAAGTAGTAAAATAAGTCAGTTATTATATGGATCTGAAGACAGGAGTATCCACCAGAGATCTCACAAGGTGTGAAGGAGGAAAGGGTGAAATTGAAAGGGTAGACTGACATAACAAACTAACATTGGATATATGTGTAGATACACCATAAAAGCCACTCATCTGTCCAATAAAAAATTAAATGCTTATCCTTAAATAGTGCTAGTGCAAATTAGTTGTTTTAAAAAGTCCATGCTAACTAATTTATCAAATACTTTTGTTAAACACAAACCTACAGAAGTATTTATAGAACTACTGCAATTAAAATACACAATTTGCCTTTTGTTTTCCCAAGAGCATATCAGGATGCTGCATTTTCACTGCTGCTATCTTCAGCGATATTTCTGTCTAACCCTTCATAAAGCACATATTTTGGAATAATAGAAATGTTGCATGGGTTCTAAGGAATAGTTCTCCCTGTGTGAAAGGCAAATTACAATGGCTTACTGCACTTAGGCTTCCTTGCCTTGGGGCATGTCCCTAAGGTTTATAGTCAAAAAGTAAAGAAATCAAGAGTTTTTAAAGTAAAACGATACTTAGTGAACTTGAACACACATGTTCTTTGATAGGTGCCTAATAGAGTTATGTTAGCAAATACTTGAAACAGAATCAAATATATCAGTCATGCTAATGAAGAGGGTCGGCTCCTCTCCAAGACAGAGATCACGGCAAGAGTGCAAAATAAGCACAGGTATTATGTCAATCCATACAAGATTTTCTGTCTATAAGGACAATATAGAAACTGACCAGGGGCTGTAGAGTACTGGTGAAATAAATGTCTGATACGATGAGACAAACTTGGAGAAACTACACAGTACTCACTCCAAATAAAAGCCATTAAGAATACCTTAATATAGTTTCTAAATAAATGATTGTTAACATCTAAATGTAAGCAAAATAGTAATTATGCAAAATATTAGATATAAGGATGCCTGAAGATTCAGTTATCATTTTCATTTATATATAAATAAAATCAATTCTTAAAATGTTCAGATATCAAATTAATGTCTTAGAACAGGTAGAAGGATTTTAAGACATGACTATTTTCAATCTGATGGTTTTGTTCGTTTTGATTTTCTTCCTTTTATTTTATTTTTTGTTTTGTATTTTAGGGAAGGGTCCACAGCATTCAAGGTCTCACTACTAGACTGAACGCGAAGTAATCCACCTGCTTACAGCCTACCATGAACTGGGATTACAGGCACGTGCCACCATGCCCAGTCTCTACTTTGCTTTGATTTTATTTCTTTTTTAAAAAATATAAATTCCTTCTGATTTTTAAAATTTTATTAATTTTAATGAGAAAGAAATAACAATGAGACAGTTTCAAAACAGGTTAGTAGGACAGTTACAATAATTAGCACATTGCATATTGCTGTCTTCATAGTAGTTGTTCAGGGTACAAGATGCAGGCATGATATCTTTTCTGAACACTATCAGTACCAGTCTTTCTTATCACGGAACTAAGAGAAAGTAGCTGTATATATAGTCCAATATTCTGTAATAGTAGTGAGTTATCAACAGAACTGGCAATGTCAGAAGCTGTTGACTTGAGCCTTTTACAGCTCAGCATACTATCTGGCTTTACATTTCCTACCTCACAGTTACAGTTTTTTGCTGGATGGTTAAGGCCAAGTTAAAGCAAGACCTATATAACAAAACTTTTGTATCTGACAAGGTCAGTCAAATCCCCTCAGGACTTACTCTGAAACCACATACAGCATTTTGTAGAACTTTTGTCAGTGTCAGCCATCTGAATGAGTCATGACCATTGCTTAACCAATTTTCTTTCTGTGAAAGTAAGAGAAAATGTTTTCTCTCTAGGTGATGGTCCTTATGCACACTATATATTGTCGATTCTTTCCTCTATAGCCCCATAATCTCCTTGAACAGAAAATTTGGGACACCACTAAGTTATGGGATATTACAGTACAAGTTATCTTATATTCTGAGTCCTCACTAACCTTGAGGTGCTAGGGCCAAAATACTGGCTATCCTTGTACCCCTTCTTTTTCTCACTGTCCAATTCCATGTAAGTTGAAAGCAAGAGATCTACTTATCCCTCAGGACTAACTAAGCCATGCAGTGTTCACAGGACATCTGAAAACTTGCTCAGGACAATGTAACTCTAACATCCAATGGCTCCAGCTCATGTCTACCAGCAGTATCTAGTTTATTTCTGTTTTACTACCATGGTCAGATATCTACAGTAGTCTCTGGGGCAATCCTAGTCACTGAATCTTGGTGTCGTAATTTATCTTGCTATAGTCATGAATTGCTTCTAGTTTAGTAACAACATAAATCAATGACCTTACAACCTTGTCGTTCAATTGAACATGGTACCCTCCTGGATAAACCTTGACTGAGCTATAATCCTTCTGAGCATGCTGAGCTGTATTTCTTTTCTTTGATGTTGTTTATTTGTTTTGTGTGTGTGTGTGTGTGTGTGTGTGTTCATTACTAGGAACTAACACAGGGTCTTGAGCATACTAGGCAAGCCCTCACATGAGCTACCTCGCCAGCCCTTGAGCACCCTAAAAGAGAATCTACTTCCTTGCTTTTCCCAATTTATTGTGATGACCCTCTGAAGTGGGTGACTAGTGACCCATGGAAAGACATCATATGCACTAAGATGTATGCATATCACCACATATACATATTATGGAAAATGACACATGGTCAAAATGTAACTAAATTAAAGAGTTTGAAAGCAAGAATTTATCCTGCGACATCTGAGTGAACATAAAGTCAAATAAATGCCCTTAGAGGGAAAGAAAGTAGCACTGAAGAGAGGATGATACCAAGGCAGAGGCAGAGACTCAAGTCGTGAACCTGGGTATCTATAGCCACCAGCAACTAGGACGAGCTTTGGGATCAGTCTTTCCTAGAGCCTTCTGAAGGACTCCAGTTCCACTAAAGCCCTGAGTTTGGAATGGTGGCCTGTGGAACTATGGAAGAAAACATTTATGTTATTTTAGGATGCCAAGTTTTTGCTGATTGGTTAGGCAAGCCTTGGGAATGGGCACTCATGCTTGACTCACTGCCAAAGTTCTCAAGTTGACCCTACACTGGTCACAGGCAGTAAGTGCTGCCTGACCGTAGTGGCTCTTGATCACCATCTCCCAGAAAATCTCTCTGACTCAAAGTCCTTTCACTTCATCATCAGTTCTTCTAAGTTCCACTTCCTGTGCAAGGCCAGGTGAGCACAGATTCTAAGGTAGGGCATAGATCTTCGGACCACGTCATTCTACAGAGTAAAATATAACATAGTGAGTGGCACTTAGGGCCTTAGTGTTTCTTCCTGAAGTTATAAGCATTGCTCTCACTCACATATCATTGAGCAAAGAGACAAGACCTGTGGACGTGTCAGATTTCCACAGAGCAGATAAATACTATGCTCTGTCAGATTGATGATATTCTTATAAGGAAACCTAGAAGTTTCATTGTGCTATATGAACATGAGGAAATGGTAACTAGCTCTTCTTGTTTTGACAATCTGTAACATATGTACTGTAGCATGTTACCCTATTTATGTCTTTACTTCTGATTTTTGATCTTGCTCTTGTTTTTACTTTTCAAAATAAAATAAAACAAAATGTAGAAGATAGATAATATAACAACCACTGTTAACTAGCAATTCCTAGTTTGAAAATCTGTGACATATGTATTACTGTATGTTACCCTGTTTATGTCTTTTATTTTTTTGTTTTGCTTTTGCTTCTGTTTTTACTGTGCAAAATTAAATTAGAAAAACTACCAAAAAAAGGATGTGCTATACAAAAGTTACATATTTTGCTATACAGGCCTTGCTTAAATTTTCCCTTAACCACCCAGTGGAAAAATTTAACCACAAGGCATAAAGTGGAAAGCTTGATTAGAGTGCTGAGCTGTAAAAGGATTAAATCAACAGCTTCCGATATTGCCAGTTTTAACAATAAGCCACTGTGATTATCAAAAATTGTATTATGTATAAAGCTACTTTCTCTTAGCTCAATGAGAAAAAAATTTTTACCAATAATAATTAGAAAAATTACAACGTCTACCTGTGCTCTGTATAACTAATAGGACAATAATGTGCATTGTATCAAATATTATAAATGTACTACTAACGTATTTTGAAACTATCGTACTGTTACTTCTTATTAAAAGTGATAAAAAATAAAAAAAACTTCAGAGCATAAAAGATAACAAGATGGGTATATGTCTGGAAGAAATGTGTATAAATATAAATAGATGACAAATTCCATAGGCAGGATCAGACAAACTTGGTAGAGGAATCACATTTTAAACAATCCAAGAGCAGTTTATTAATAAATTTGAAAAAGCCACTATCCTCTTAAGTGACAGCCACAGCAGGTGGAGATTTTACAGCTAGTGCCTCCTCTTTTTTGTCTTCAAGGTTCAGTTTTTGGTCAGCTCCACAAAAGAGGAGGTACAGAGACGCTATGCTCCAGGAAATAGGCACTCAGGACTTCTCCTAACGCCCCATAATGTGATCTGAACTCCATGCTAGCACACCTGCACTATCATATAATGGCTCATGCCACTGTTTACTTTCAGACAGAACTTGGCCTGCATAAGTATCGTTTGGGAACATGGTCCATCAACGTTGCCCAGTAGACTTTCAAATAATAAAAGATTGAAATGTGAATGAAAAAAAAAAGTTATGGGTAGAAGTGCTCTAAAACTCCAGTGTAGAAGACAAACAAGGTTGGCCCATACACTAAAAAGTTCAAAGACTTCAAAGGTGCCAAGCACATCATGGAGATGAGTATCTGAGTGTCCAACAAACCACAAATTGATTCCTCTGTCTCAACATGTACCCATCAGCTACCAAGCTCAAGTCCAGAAACTGACATAAGAAAATCTTTGTTCACTGCTGTCAAGTGGAAAACTTAGACGCACAAGTTTCTCTTCTACAAGAAGACCAACATTTAAATAAAGTGCAAAACAAAAGACAGACAATGAGAAACAGGGAAAGAGACATTCGTAAAAGGGATGAACATCAGAGAAGGGAGAAAGGAAACATAAAAAGAAATGAGATGGACTTTGAACACACCCTGGCTCTCCTGAGGACCTACAGTCATTTTGTCTTGCAATGTGCACTTATCAAAAATAAAATGAAGACAACAATACGCATTGTATTCATTATTGCAGCTGTCCTACTAATGCATTTTGAAACTGTCTCATTATTATTTCTTATTAAAAGTCATAAAATTATTAAAAAATAAAAAAAATTTCAAAGGAAAAGAAGAAAATTCCTGCTGCATTAAAGAAATTACAGTGGAGGAAACCATATCAGAACTTCATCCCAGGTTTCATTGTTTCAGAAAATTATAAATGCAAGACACATGTTATATAGACTCTAAAAATAGCAATATGGACTGCGAAGTTAATGTTTAAATAAGCAAGTCATCCCGTTATAATTAGGGTTAACTTACTAGGCAACAACTTTCTCTATTTACAGTAAACTTTTTCCTGCCCTGAACAGTGGTACTAATTTCACTGACAACTAAACAAGGAAACATCAGCAAGTTAAATATCCATTTCAAGATCACAAGAAATTTCCATCAAGCTCAAGGCAAGAAATGTTTTCATCAGCCTTTCAAATTCCTACATGCGTGCTCCTCAATGTTTCGACTTCATGATTTTAGTTTCCACATTAAAAATTTAATTATAACCCATTTCTGAGAACTACCGGAAATTGATATTTCAAATATTTAAGTAAATAAAAAAGTTCTTTCCCGAAAGAAAGAATTTGTATTCACATGGGAGTACCTAACCTTCCCAGCTCTCCTATCCTCCGGCCAGTAAGCAGAGTCATTTTTTATCACTTTTACCATGGTCGAGGTTGCTTTAATTTTCAGCATCCTTCTGCTTTGCATTTTCTCAGCCACAAGAATCGTTATGAGCAATATTTGTAACAGCAAAAGCTCTGAATATGATTGGTAAGAACATAGACTTGGAGCAGACGACGTGGACTCCTGCAAAGCTCATGCACCCCCTCCTCTCTGTTTGTCTTTGTGTTCCCTGAGAACCCCTGTGAACTGTGCCCCATTCACTGGAGTGATTCACTTCAATATGCTTCCGTGGGTTTTCCTAAATTAAATTGACATTTCCTATTACAAACTTCTATTTTGAGATTTCTTTAATAATTTTGCTAGAAACACAATGTGATACAGAGCAAATTGTAGCCAGAGTGCATCTTTCCACCAGACTTAAATTGAAAAGGAAATGAAAGTCATTTTTGGCAGCTTTAATTTATACAAGTGTAAAGACATAATAGAAAATGTGCTAGACTCATGAATGTAATTCAAAATGCTGTCTGTTCCCACTGAAGCAGTTTGTCTACCAGCAAAACTTCATAGCAACATATGCGTGGCCACCTCCATCAGACCTGTGATGGTCCTTTCTTACATGCTTATGAAACCCAAAGCTATCCAAAACTTTTCTTTGCTATTATACTTATGACTGACTCAGCTGAAAATACCCTTGCAACAAAGCCAATTAATTGTCAGTCCCTGAACATTTCGTTTTGTCTGTATAATAAGCAGCAGCTTTATGCTTGCTCTTTGAGAATTGGAGATGGTTTTATACTTATTATGGATGGAAGATTGGTCACGTTAGAAATTCAGTCATTATCACCATTATCAGCAACACTATCACCATCACCACAGGGGATTAAATTGAATTTTTCCCTCCAGACATGATTCTCAAATGATATCCCCTGCCAGGGAAGAGAATGAGTCCCTGAAGGTAAAAAGCTAGGGAACAAGGACTGGGCCCCTGGAGCTTTTACCACCAAGGTCACACCACCTAAAGGCCATCCCAGAGCCACTGTTACCACTGCTTGCTATGAGCTACTGACCTGGTTTACATTCTGTCCACTTTATGTACTGCAATAAGATAAAAAGTACAAATCTTCTAATCACTCAAGAAGGCTGTAACTCACTCCTTCTATGCCAAACTCAATAGCCCTCTTCCCCTGCTGGACAGAACCAAAATGTGTGCACTGCGGACAGCAACAAAATCACTGCTTCCCTTCTGTCTCTAAGTCTCATCTCAGGCCTGAACCTGAATCCAAGTATATCTGAAATCCTAGCTAAGAGGTAGTCATAAAATTTAGTCTTTAGCTTTCTCATTCCCTATGAAAGAAAGAAGGCATATTAAAAGTGTTTTTTCAAAAATATTTGGTTGTAAGTTATACTTACTTCATAACACAATATGGGTATACCCCTGTATCAATGTCTATAGAGAGATCAGACAGACAGGCAGGCTGGCAGGCAGGAAAGCAGGAAGGTAGGTAGATAGCAGATAGCAGATAGATAAGCACATACAAAGAGGGGCTTCTAAATAACACTCTCACTGATATGATGCGTCTTGATCTGATTCTGTTCTGTTTTGTTCTCTTCTGTTCTGTTCTGCTCTGCTCTGCTCTACTCTGCTCTGCTCTGCTCTGCTCTGCTCTGCTCTGCTCTGCTCTGCTCTGCTCTGCTCTGTTCCATTCCATTCCATTCCATCCCATCCCATCTCATCCCAGACCATCCCATCCCAACTCCATCCTACTTTTTATACTTACCTTTTCTAAAGGAATTGAAATCCATTTCTATCCTAGATGGTGAGAAATCTACACTATTAGCATGATGGAATGAATGCTGAGCTTCGATTCCCCATGCATATCACACAATATCACAGATCATTTTATTAATTTACTCATTTTTAAACAAAGGAATGACATGATTTTACACTAATGATTAAGTAGCAGATTTGGAAATAGAAATCAGATTATCTGAATCCTATTCTAGGACAGGGAGTTATCTTCCAAATGTGTAGATCTACTTTGTGTTAAGAGACTTGCAAACACTATCTTCATTTCATCATCAGAAAATTGGAGATTTTCCCATTTATTCATTCTTGTTGGTCGTTGCACATCAACTAAGTTTGAATTGCTATCCTGAATACAATGGATATGCTGTGTACAATAGGGTTGCTCTTAGAGTCCTTCACAATTTGCGTTGTTGTCGCCATTGTGGAGCAAGTATGTTAGATTTACAATGAGAACCCTCCGGTGGCATCACAAACGCTATTTCAGTGCTTTTATCTTTAGCTGAAATGTGCAGGTTATCAAGAGCAAGCATGACTTCTGTAATCTCTCCTGCCTATGTAGCAAGTTGTGCGCAAGAAATTTAGTCTGTGGTTCTCTCTGTTCTGGAATGAATTTCCTACATTTTCCAGACATGCTATGCCCTCAAATTCTATTTTCTAGCTCTTGAGGGGGCAAAGGAGACAGGTTGCCAACTGGCCATGAACTTCTCTGCCAGGTCCTCTGCACGTGCTGTCAGCCCCTGAGAGGCATCTCACCCAGGGCTCTCCCTCTCTTCCAAAATGGACTCAGCGGTTGATCTCCAATGCACTTATTTAGTTATTTGTTTATATTTTACCTGAAATTTATAGTTGCTATTTATAGAACATCAGTCTGACAAGAGATTACTTGCCCATATTAAAAGTGCTCTTCTGTGTAATTTAAAAGACTGTGATTAGATACTTACATATTTAGGACTGCAGTGTCATCTTGGTCAATTAACTTTATAATCATTATAAATTGTTCTCTGTTTTCTCTAGCAATTCGCTCTTATTAAAGTTGACTTTGCCTGATACTACTATGGCGACAAGACTATTGCTAACATTTGTGTAATTATCCTTTCATTTCTATTCTCATCTTGCGTAGAAAGTATACAATTTGAATTTGATCTTGTTTTCTTTCCATTTGGTTTTAGAATATTTAGGTCACGCCATTATTTATGTGTCAGGTGTTAAGATTGCTGTCAGATATTTGCTTCCTATTTTTCCCTTGTATTTTAGTCCTTCAATTCACCTTTATATATCTTTAAAACATTGCTCCAAATTTTCTGCTAGATATTTAAAACTAAACCTAAATATTTTTACTGGTTTCTTTGGAGTCTAAACCATATAACCTTATACCTAGTACAAAACAAAATTACAAATAAAGAAATAAAAGACACAGTCTTGATTTCTTACAGTATAACTGGAATTAAGATTATACTACCTAAGTTATAACATAAGAAATATTTCATAATATAACTCCACCAAGGGATTAAGTCCTTATGTAGTACTTGGGAGAGTGAGGCAAAAGTGCCGAAAGTTTGAGGCCACCCTGACCTATATAATTCAAGTCTACCCTGAAGTACCCAGTGAGACCCCGTCTCAAAAACTAACAAAAGAGAGCGAGGAATGTAGCTCAGAGGCACGAGTGCCTGTATGGATATTGTAAAGTCCTTAGTTCAATTCTTTGTATCCAAAAAATGAAGAAGGAGGAGTAGAAGGAGGAAAAGAAGAAGGAAAAAGAGAAAAAGAAGAGAGTCCCTTTTGTACTTATCATAAATTATTAGGGCTGACCAAATAGCTCAGCGGACTAAAGCACCTGCTTAGGCAGAATATAGCGGTCCAGATTCGATTCCTGGCTTGCTGTGCCAGCCCCACCCCTGAGGCATGCTGAGACACCCATTGAGACTGCACGTGGTGGCTCATGCCTGTGATCCCAGCGCTTGGGAGGCTGAGCACTGGAGAGTCACTACAAGTTCGATCTATGTAGTGAGACCCTGTAGACCCTGTAAACCCTGTAGTAAATGTATAGAAAAAAATATTTGTTTTTTTATTTAAAATTTTACCAATTTTAATGAAAATAAATAGCGATGAGACAGTTTCACAACAGGTTAGTAGGACAGTTCCAGTGATTAATACATTGTATATTGCTATCTTCATAATATTTGTTCAGAGTATAAGACGTGGACTTGATATTTTGTATAAATATTATTAGTACAAATCTTCCTTCTCATTGAAATAAGAGAAAGGAGCTGTATATATAGTCCAATAGTCCATAATAGCAGTGGGTTATCAGCACAACTGGCAAGAGAAATAAAAACAATATTTCATAACCAGATAATAGGACAGTAACAATGTTTAACAATCCTTAATACATTGAATACTGTTATCATCAAAGTAGTTGTTCAAATTACAAGATGTAGGCATTAAAAATTGTCCAAACAATATTAGCATAAACATTTCAATGAATTGAAATTAATAACATACATATATGAGAAATTAATAACATGTTTTCTTTTCTTTTTCCTTCCTTTCTCCTTTCCTTCTTTTCTCCTTCCTTTTCTCCTTTACCCCATTCTAGATTACCTTTTCTCTTGAAAATTTCCTTCCCCCTTCGCAATAATTATCATACACTCTGAATTTTATTTGCTCCTTTAGCTTCTCACACTAAGAAGACAATATGATACCTACACATGCAGGCCTAATTTATTTCGTTTATGAGTATGATCTCAGGTTGTATCCATCTATCTACACAAGTATCAAGTTTGTCTTAACAGCTGAGTCGATTGCTATTTTGCACAAATAATTTCTTTTTAAGTCTATTGTAAGCTGCATAACATATTGTCACTCTTTCATGAAATATCCTTTAAATATTCACACGCTATGGTTCCCTTCCTAGCATTCATTATTCCTGCTCTGTAGGAAGTCCTCTCTGTGGTCCCTCCATGCCTGCCTGGGGGGCGACAGTGCCAGCTCTGCTCATGGGAACCTCTCAGCAGGGTGCTCAGGTGCTCACTGTGTTTTTCTGAATGTAGCTATGCACGGTCATCATTTGTCACGGCTATTTTCATTGCTTAAATATTTTACACTGATAGTTTTTGGATTTGTGTGTGTCATTTTCTTTTTTTTTTTTTTTTTTTCCTGCCTGCAGAGAACATATTTTGCTTCTTCAGAGAGCATAGGTATACTTCAGCATGAAGATCTAATTCTGCTGAAAAGTTTAATTTTTATTTTCTTATGCTTTTGGATTTTTCAATTTCGGGTGCTTTTATTTTTTTTAGTTCATTTTTTCATTAATGCATTGCACATTGTTGTCTTCATAGTAGTTGTTCAGAGTACAAGATGCAGACCTGATAACTCTTCTCAACACCATTGGTACAAATATTTCTTCTCACTAAACTAACAGAAAACAATTATATACATAGGCCAATAGTTTGTTTTCGATGTATTTTTTACTTTCAGCCATTTAAAGATGTCATTAAATGTTCTTTTGCTCAAGTACTTCTGGGATACTTACTATAATTCTTATCAAATGCTTTGCCATGATGAGAAATATTTTTCCACTTTTTCATATCTCTAAGTTCTTTTGTCTGTTACTTTGGTATTCACAAGTGTAACTCTGAATTCATCAGTGGGCTTTTCTCTGTTTTTACCCACCTGAGAGTTGGCCGATCGTCTCAGATCTACGGGTTTATGCTTTGCATGAGCTGTGGGAAACCAGCTACTAATTTTTCAGATATATTTTCTGCTTCATTCTCTGCGCTCTCCTTTTTGGATATATTATATCCAACTATGTACCTTACGTATAGATTACATAGGGTATGATCGATACCCTTCCACTTTGTTTTTATTTTTGAAGAGAATAAAAATATAGTAAAAAAATTAGAAATGATACACAGTTTCGCTGAATAAAATTACAAGAATTGAACAATTCTTTCTATATTTCCTTTTGTGGTCTTCCAATTAGTTTCTCAGAGTAGCTAGCAGATATAAGCATGCAACATTAGTCAAAATTTACAAAAGATTGAGGGGGTGGGGAGACAGCTCAGTAGAATAAGTGCTTGCCTGGCAAGCACAAGGGCCTGAGTTCAATCGCTGGTTCTGAAAAAAAATAAAGGAAAAGAAAAATTTGAGGATTAACAGTTCTCAGTAGATCAGCAGAAATCAGCAGCATAATTATCCAAGCTATCCTTCGGATGCACATGTTTCGTTTTCTCTTCCTTCTTTTTTTTTCTCCTTTCCCTCATTGCAGCTGTTCTTTCCCACTGAACAGAATTTTCCCTTTCCCAATACTTATTGCACATTTCACACCTTATTTACTCTTTCTTATACTTGAAAGACAACATTATGTTTACACATGCAAGTCTGACTTATTTCACTTAGGGGCATGGTCTCCAGCTGTGTCCGTTTACTCATAAAAACCTCAAGTTTACCTTCTTTTAATTTTTCAGTTGAATGATAAAAAAAGATAAAATATCAATGAAAGAGTTAGTAGGACAGTTACAACACTTAATACATTGCATATTGTCTCTCTCTCTCTCTCTCTCTCTATATATATATATATATATATATGTATATATATATATATATATATATATATAATTTTGCATAAAAATAAGGAAAAACAAATTCTGTTCTTACTTTTCTGATTTTGCTTGTCTTTTGTGCAGTGCAAGCAGTTTGTGAGTGTCTGTGAGCCAGCCTAATGAAATAAATACTTATATTTCAACAGGTAGGGAAATCACCCTGTACCCTTCTCAGTTGAGAAGTCCTGGCCATTGCTTCTTATGGAAACCAGTAGCAGAACAGTTGAGTTTTCTGGTCTATCTTAGATAATTTTTACTTTTTTGCTGGGACAAATACCTGACATTCAAAATGAAGGAAGGAAAGTTCGTTTTTCTTTTCCAAAATCCCACAGCAGAGTCCCGCCACATTTAACAATATTCAAGCATTTTGCTGCAGCCAGCAGCACAGAGCACAGGTCAAGACCCTGCCTCCCTTTCCTCTCTTTGCTGTCCTTCCAAAACCACACTGGCCTTGTTCCTACACATTCTTTGCTGCAAGTCTTTTGCATGTGTGGCTTCCAAGACAACTTTGTCCCCACATAGTGACAGATGACACCCTCGTATATTCCTGTCTTTATTGATCTAACATCTAACATCTCTTCCGTCTCTTCCAACCACCAACACCTTGTTGTCATTATTCAACCTACTGCAAACTTACTTTTTGGAGATACTTCTCTCTATAAATTACACTACATGCAGTTTCTTGGTTTTCTGTTTCCTGCCCTTAACATACATAGACTTTGCTTGTTTATTTACATGTGTTCAAATCTAGACTTGAATCAGTATTCAAATGGTTAAATTTTTATGATAGCTAAGATCTCTTATGGGATTAGGATTAGAAAGTCCTTGATAAAAACCAAAATATTTTACTTCTGCTATGCAGCAAAGTAGATTTAGAAGAAAAATTATAATCTTCAGCCATTTATTTTATGAAATTGCTATAAAGGTAACCTGAATGGTGCCTGCACATGTATATATATATATATATATATATATATATATATATATATATAATTCTTAGAGCCCAGCTGGCTCTAACAAAGTGGAGATGACAGGCAGTTTTGGAGTGCTTACTTTGGAAAAGCATCCTACAACAATTCTACTAATCACAGTTCTCTCAGTAATGCACTTTCAATCAGCAAAGCATTTTTGAAATGTATTTATAATTTCCTACTCCACAGAATAAAGCCTAAGCTATCCATAAAAAGAATCATTAGAACTTTGAAAGTCAGTTTGTAAAAATAGTTCTGTAAGAGAGCACATTTGCAAGAGTTAGCCTCCCTTGCCAACAACAAAGGGGTGCTCTACCGGAATAAATAGTGAAGAAATGAAAAGAAGTGTCTGGGCTTTATTTTCACACTGTGTGAAAGCATGCCAGGCTCCAGCTAGCTTGGGAGTATTACCAATCTGGCTTAAATAAATAAAAGTAAAGGTATATAAGGATATTTTGAGGACCAATATCAGTTTAGTGGAAAGCTAAATTTGTTTAGAAAACTGATTTCATACACGTGGTTGCATGCTCAGGAAGACAGGATGTCAATCTAAAGGCAGAGCTACGAAAGTAAAGATTTGCCACTTCTAGAATCCTCGAATGCCATAAGCAATGCATAGGTCTACAAAGAGAGAAAGAAGGAAACAGCGAAGTGAAGGAAAGGAGGAAAAGGTGGAGTCTGGACAGAAGGAAAGAAACCTTTGCACACGGTGTGCCCCAGTGCTTATTAGCACAGGTGTGTGCGATAGAGAATAGCACGTGTGCGCGGGACCTGCCATGCATGCGTGCTCAACGTGTCCGGCTAGCGGGCCGCATAGCCCACCTCCTACTGCAGCCACATTTCCTCGGTCCTGTACCAGTCTCCAAGTCACATACTGAAGAGCCTTGGCCGCAGGACGTTCTGATCCTTTCATCTCTCCTTTTCGAAACGCAGCCTCTGCATGTAGAGTGCTGAGTTATCAGGGATCATTGTTCAATCTTCTTATTCTCAGCAAAATCTACTGCTGGGTCTGCAAAGCCTGAAAGCAGTGACAGGTGAAGGTCACACCAGCAACCCAGCGCATTCTTTTCATTCTATCCTGAGTGGCTACCTCTTCCAAATCAGAAATTCAACGCAAAAGCCTCTACTCACAGTACAAAACTGAAATATAATCTAGGTCTTTGAAGGTAGTCAAGTAAATCATTATATGCTTCTGCCTTCTAAACACTCAAGCTAGCTAAGATAATGATACTGCTAATATCTACTGGGTTATCGAAAGGAAAAATTAATACTTTATTTTTTACCAATTTTGCATACTTATATGTGGTAACATGAACAACTACTTTGAATACAACAATAGACAATTAAACAACAACCATAGATTTATTATCATCTTAGTTTGAAATTCTTTAGTGTTTTAATTTTTTTTATTTTTTATTCTCTTTAAAATGAAAAATATGGCTGGCTCAGCCCGCCCCAAGGGCAGGGCTGGCACAGCATGTGGTGCCGGGGATTGAACCACAGTCCCTGAAGCCACCCAAGCCTTCCCACACAGGCGCTTTAGACCTTTGAGCCATCCCGCCGGGCCCCTAAAAATTAGTGACTAAACAAACAAAGGTTCTGAAACAAGAAAAAATAAATAAATAAAATAAAATAAAAATTTTAAAAAAAATTTAAAAAAATAAAATAAAATGAAAAATATGTATATAATACTAGAAATCAACACATGGGATCCCAATAAATCATAAAGCTTTTACACAACAAGGATACCACCAACAGAACACACAGACAACCTACAAAATGTGAACAAATTTTTGCCATCTACTGTTCAAAATATCAACATCTAAAATATATTTAAAAAGCTAAAAAAAAAAAAATAGACCCTTCAAGTTTAGGGACATCATCAAAACAAAAAGGACATCTAAATTGAATAGACACCAGATGAAAAGATTTAAAAGGTCAACAAATACCTAAAAAATGTTCAATACCATTGGCCATCAGAGAAATGAAAAAAAAAAAAAAATGACACTCAGATTCCACTGCACCCCAGAAAGAATTGCCACCGTCAGTAAATCAACTGATAACAAAAGCTGGAAAGGCTCAGGGAGAAAGGAACCCTTTCTCACAGTTGGTATGAGGCAAAATTGATACAGTCATTATGGAAATCAGTACAGACTCTTCAGAATACTCAAAGCAGAAATTCCATCTGACCCAGCTTTTTCCTTGGGTCTTTTCCCCCAAAGAATTAAAATCATCGTACAACAGTTATTTATGTGTACTTGTGTTTATAGCAGCACAACTCTTAATAGCTAAATCTTGGAAATAGCCTGTAAGCTCATTAACAGATGAATGATAAAGAAAAAGATGGCATTCATATATAGTGAGTTAATGCCCTGCTATAAAGAAGGATAAATTCGAAGCACTTACAAAATTGGATGCCCCTTGATAGTATTATATTAAGTGAAGTAAAGAAGGGATACAAGCTTGATCACTGCTGAGCTTTCTTTATATGAAAAATTTGAATAAAAAAAAAGAAAAGAAACATGTGAATATATAAATGAAATAGCAATTGAAAAAACTATCCCTGGCCTGACCATCCTGGCCACGCCCTCAGGGCACTCTGAGATCAACATTGAGACTGGGCATGGATGAGCATGTCTGTAATCTCAGCACTTGAGAGGCTGAAAACAGGAGAATCACGATGAGTCTGACCTACATAGGGAGACCCCGTGGACCCTGTAGATCCTGTATCAAATACAGAGAGAGAGAGAGAGAGAGAGAGAGAGAGAGAGAGAGAGAGAGAGAGAGAGAGAGCTAATAGGAAAGAGGAGTGTGGAAAAAGTTATTGTACTCTAAATATATTGTCGCTTTCTAGTTTCTTTCTAATATCGCATAAGAGCTTATTTTGTATGATTTTCAATTCTTTAGATACATTAACTGCTTTATTGCTCCTATAAGCATGGTCTATTTTGAAATAAATAAATAAATAAATTTCCAGAGCAGGAAAATCAGTGAAGATAGTATCTCAGTGTTTGCCTAAAATTGGGGCTGGGGGGAGTTTGAGAGATGATAGCTAGTGCTTTGTTTGGGACAAAAAATAAATAAAGATCTAGTTGTCTGGGGACATAGTTCAGTAGCATAAGCACCTGCTTGACAAGTACAAAGCTATGATTTCAATCCTTGGTACAAAAATTTTAAAAAATCTTTTTTTAAAAATAAAGATCTAAGTTTGATGGTGGCCATGGCTTTACAACTCCGATCATACATTTTTAGTTTGTAAATTGTACAGAACGCAAAGTTTATTTTTTAAAAAAGATTATTTTAAAATTAAAAAATAGGAAAAAAAAAAAAAAAAGAAGACTAGCATTAAGGGGCCAGGGAGATAGCTCCGTGGCACAAGTGCCTGCCTGGCAAGTGCAAGGTCATGAGTTTGAACCCTGGTCCCACCAAAAAAAAAAAAAAAAAAAAGGAGAAAGTCTGGCTCATGCTTTCTCTGAAATTGTCATTTGCCACTTTCATCTCCAGCCTTCCAGAATACTCATGCTTCAGTCGTCCCAGGCAGAGCCTCTACTCTCTCACATGGACTCACACAGAGCTCTACAGTAAGCTCCACATCTTTGACTTTTGACTGAATCCTGAGCTTTTCAGCAAGCAAAGAGACATTTTGCTTCGTTCACCCCGGCCTCTCCAGGGACCATTGTCGGAAAACCTCCATATGTCATGTATATTAATTCTTTTCTCCTAGTGAGCCCCCACTGACACAGTTGGAATCTTACCCTAAGAAGTTACCATTTCTCCCCTAGTGAGTTCGTCTTGAATATTCTGTCCCATCATGCTTAACAAGGCCCTGAATCACAACACTACAATGCATTTTGTGACTGATCTCACAACCATTTTTCTTCTGCTAACTTCTAATGATGAGCAGACATTCAGGAAGTCCTCACTTGGTGACGCTAATGTAAGTTTTGTGGAGTCTGAACATAAAACCCATCACCAAACTAGTGTCCATTTCACTGAAAGGAAACTGATGCTACATTTAGGACATAAAGGGCCCAATTTGATAAAACATGTCCGTTGCTTATGTTTTTCCTAAAACTCTTGCCGAGAGCATGTATGATGCATCGGTTTTGCTTCGCATTACCTTCATAGATAAACACACCACAGGAGAGAGTGAATTCTACATGGAAGGAGATTGTATTCATCTCATGCACCAGAATGGAAACACGTGTTCTACTACATCACCGTGCATGTAAGTGGTAGGCGAAGTTCATAGTAATGTCATTGCCCACGGATTAAACAGAATGCTTTTTATCTAGAAACAGGCAGTATATATTTTTAAGTGAATTGATAGTTTTCGTAAAATATTTATAAATGAGAAAATAGACAATTATATGATGCTTTTATCCAAAGAAAATGACAAGCGTGGTGGGAAAAACTGTGAGCCGTGCCATCTGTAGAACGGAGGAAGATATGAGCATTGCCTTGCCAGGAGCAGAGTTTATTCAATGAATGGACCTAACAACTCTCTATAATGACACAGCAGTTGTTACATGCCTGAATAAATTCCACGTGAAAAAGAGATTTTATAGATTTAGCCGAAGTAGATAAACAGTGAAGCATGAGATGAACATGCACTTCAAGAAGCAGCATTTCAGCTCAATCTGAAGAAAAGATTTCAAGTGTCTAAAAACACTGAGGCATCGTGCTGCCCTGTGCCTCTTTCCTGGGCAGTGAGCTGGACGGGGCAGTGCAGCTCAGGAAGGAAGGGTCCTGGTTCTGTGCTTTCACAGAGACTGAGATACAGTAAAAGGGTTTCCTAATGGGCCAACAAGACTGTTTGCCTGGAAAGCTCCTCAAATTATCTAAAAATGTTCCTCTAAGCTCAAATAAAATGGTAAAATTCCAAACACTGTTCATCTCTGCTGCAGTTTTCTCAGAAATTTGAGCATTTCCCAGAAAATTATGAATGCCTCCCGAGACGACTGTATGAGTGCCAAATAATGTGTCCAAACTCATCTCTTTCCTAGGGTCTGCTCATATTTCAGAGCAGCTCTGCCAAACGGAAGAGCAAGCACTGTGCTGAAGGCCTTTGGAAAAAGAAAATCCCAGTGCACTTTTCTCTTGTGGTGCCAACAGCAGGCCAAGTGGTTAAGGTACGAAAGAAGAGAGTAGAAAAGAGAAGAAAATAGAAACAAACATGCAGGGGGAAAATGGGAAGAAGAAATGAAATGGAAACTAGGAGAAACTGAGATTAGATTCATGCACAGGATTAGCCTTTAGGATGTCTGTGTTGATTGTCCTGAAGCATACTAGATATATTTTTTTTATTGTGGAAAATCATACAATAATCCAGGATAAGGAGAAACACAGCATCCCAACAGTTGCAGTTAGAGGAAGCTCCACATCGCTTGCCTCCAGGGTGTGATGGAAGCTGCCCCAGATGACGGAGACCTTTGCGCCCACTCAGGTTGGCTATTTAGAACAGCTGGAAGAACAGCACTGACTAGTCTGATAGCCATTTGTTAAAAGCTCTTTAGGCAATTATCCTTCTTTGAAGGAATAATTTGCTGTTTTGGGACCACCTAGGAGCCTGGGATGCAAGGTGCTACCCGGGGTGATTCCACGGGTGGCCCTGTCCCACTGCCCAGGGGCATAGGCTGTGCTACGATATGATTTGTTTCATGGTGATCTGGAAGCAAAAATCAATCTTGAAGGAAGGTATGCTCGGTTAGATAGCTATTTTCCAGCAACCAGGATAACAAACAATATAAAGATTAAAAGCACTGACACTAAAAAGCCTCAAATTTCTATGCAGATGGGGAATATGCATGAATATCCACTTGGTAACAAATAAGAAACAGAGGGCTGATACTGTTTGCTGAGGATGTAGGGATTCAGATAAATTACTTTGTGTGTGTAAAACCATCAGAGCATCCACTCACAGAGCTCGAAGCTAAAAACAATCACGGATCTAACATGGAAGAAGCACAACTCTACATGTATACCAAACCAACTCTGTAATATCCTTGTCTTTCGCTACTAAGTGAGAAAAATCAGTCATTGTTGAGAAAGAGCACGTATTAGTCCTAGGCATATACTGCCTTGGGGAGTTATTCAAGTGCATTACTTTGAAGGTAAAATTATAGGCACGTTTTTCAGTTGATGCCACTTTACTCCACAGGGAAAGAGGCTCGTTATGTAAAGTGTTCCACAGCACAAGAGGAAGCACGGATGGAAAGAAAGGCTGTGCTGGGCTTTCTCGTCACACACAGAGAATCGCCACGCGGCACCAGCTCCTCAGGCTTTATACTGCAATATCCTGAGCTTTCTGGCTGCGCCACAGGTAAGCGTCTGCAATATCTGCACACGAGCAGTCTCTTAGAGATGTAATCGCTATACTAGCTGGCAGTCTGGACCACAGGATTGAAGTGGTCTACAGACCAAAGATGAAGAAAAGCAGGAAGAAATTCCACGAGTGTTTCCTACCAGAAGCTCTGTCAGTTTGTCAGGTACTTCAGGATGGTGGTGAACTCAGGCAAATCTGCTCAAACGGTTACGGAGCAAAAAACCAACAGAAAGCGCGATCACATTTGCTATCAGTAAACCTTTTGAAACTGAGCCTAGCGTGGAAGCGCATACCTGAGATCTCAGCTATACAGACGGCCAGGGAAGAGGACTGGAAGTACAGGCCCAACCAGGACAATTTAACAAAGCCTTCTCTAAAAAAGTTTAAAAAGGCCTGAGAGTATAGCCCAGTATCACAAACAAATAAATAATTTTTAACCATAAAGATTTGCAGCAGTGTGGGTGAAGACGTCAAGGCTGCAGGAAATTGTTCTAATAAATTTTATTCTTCACCTGTGCAGTTTTGCAAGGTTTCTTCCTTCCAGTCCCCAACTGTCCGGATGTGGAAACTAAACCTTTCAAAATTAAACATGTCTCCCAGGGTCACTGTGACAGACAGCTCAAACTTGTATTCTTTTCTGACCTTTGTTATTGAAGTGGAGCAAACAGAGACAGACGTTACTAAGTGTCAGGGAAACAACAAAACTGTAAAGAATGGCCAACTAGGAAGAAGCACAAAGCTATTTAACGTCCACCAGAAAACAGCATGGACCTGAAGAATTTACAGTCATGGAAAATAATGCATCAGATCCAGAGGCCGACTGGATGCAGAGCCAGTGAGGGCCACAGGTTTCCAAGTCATGGCTTTTTGTAGTCTGGATCTAACAACTGAATTCTCACTGATTTTCCATTGGCTACAAGCGGCCATTCTGGGTAGCTGAGAATGGATACAGCCTCGTGCAGAAGGAGGACCCTGAGGGGACATCACAGGTCGGCTGGTCACCTGCCGTGCCTCCCAACACAACCCAATGACATGGCAAATAAAAGATGCGTGCTGCCGACAAGTCATATTCCGCCACATCTGCTTGGCACTAAGCTCTTCCTTAGTAAGCACGGTCTCTAACGTTCAAATAAAAACGTAGTGCACAAGGGCATAGGCCAGTAACAGAGCGCATGTCAGGTGGTATGCCCTGCATGTGGTTCCATGAGCTACGCTTTTAGGACTGTCAGTGTCGCAGCTCTGTTTGACACCAGCGTGTCAAACACGCTGGGAACCATGCATTGTGTCATGACTGCTACGAATGCAGTGTGACGAGGCCACCGCTGACTTTCAGCTTCATTGTGTGTGTGTGTGTGTGTGTGTGTGTGTGTGTGTGTGTGTGTGTGTGTGCAATCTGCCCCTGGCTGGAAAGTACTAATGCATTAAGTGGCTAGATGTTATAGCTCTAGTTTATTTCCGGTTCCCATTCTGTCTGTCTATCACCATTTATGCTTTAATATAAATTTAAATATTGGTTCTCAAATTAGAGTCTGCAATCCTGACCTATACTCCTGAGAGAACTTTAGCAGGAGTTTTCAAATAGAAACGTTTCAGCACTCCTTATCCTCAAAAAACTGAGCATTGTTCTTGGATAAAGAATAAGCCACAGAAGCCATTCCTCCACCTACTTGCTCCTGGGACCTCCATCAGTCTAGAAAACACAATCTCTTGATTCCATACCTATAAACTAACAGCGGCACTTAATCTCCATGGTAAACTGTTTCTCATGACGGGAGCGCCAATCTCCACCTACACAGCCAAAGTGGACAGGGCAAAACAAATGTAGCCCATAATAGACCTAACTGCAGCTTTCCCAAGAAAGCAAAGGGCAGGAGCAACGGAGTACATTTATGCAACTGTCAATTTCTTTCGTAGCGCAACAGTACATAGATGAGGAGTCTGCATTTAAGGACCACTTAGAGAACTCTGAACGCTGAAAAACCTACTTTATACATATGCTGCTGTCATTTATTTTAAACAAGCACACATTTAGCTAATAAAAATACATAGCATGGGTAGAGAGGAGACAGCAAGATGCCAGAAGAGTGGGCAGCACGGAATTTGAGCCTGAAGACGTAAGCTTCAGATCCTGCTCTATCATTGAGCAGTTGAAAGCCTTTACGATTCTCCTCTCTTAACTTTCCTTGCCTGTAAAATGATAATGTTAATAGTACCCAAAGTGTCTCTGACCAGAAGTTTTCTTTTAATTACTAATTAAGTGATATATGTAAAAGTAGTTTGTAAGCTTCTAAAGAGATAAAATATGTGTGTCTTTTCCAGGCTTTTCCATACTGTATACTCCCTAAAATCGGTTTAAACATGAATTCAAAGGAATACTATTTTAGTTACTTTATGACTGTCTAAAAACAGATTTTTCTCCTTTTCTTAAAATGCCACAGGACGCAAAAGAAGGCTGCCAATACGTTGTGCTGCTCCTTACTAACGATTACGCCAACCACACGCTGTGTGTCCCCCACATCCACGCGCCTTCTGGCTCAACCCTTGCTCACTCGCCTCTTAAATTCCTTTCTTAGATGAACCACGTATTGAAGGACCAGTTCTATAACCTGCCATGGGGAGAGCTGTGAAGGGATGGCATGGGGACTCTTAGGGCTTTAAGAAGACGTCCTCTGGGAAGACAGTCTCCGTTCAGCCTGTCCTGCTCAGGAATCCCGAGTCCCTCTGTCTCCTGTCTCCCACAACGCTCACTTTAGCGGTGGGACCAGCCCTGCGATTACTGTAGGTATTGCCGTCACCTCTGCTTCTATTGCTTGAATTTAGGTCCTCTTCACCTCTGTCTCAGATTAATGAGTCCACACTCCTGTCTCCAATAGGCTCTCTTGTCAAACCATTTTTCAATGCTGGAAACTTGTCTGTACAACGTCAAGTTTGATAGCCTCTGCCTTGTCCAGCATCTCTGAGTGTTTTCCGTTCTTCTTAGAATAGAACCTGAACATGAGGTCTGGTGCCTACCTGCCTCTCCGTGTACCTTGCTCTACCCTTTATCTACCCTGTCTGATGGGAAGGTCACATTTTTACCTGCATGTCTCTCACCATCATTTTAAAAAATATTTATGTTGAATAGATCATTGGAATGCAGCTCCCCCACAGAAAAATCAAGTCATGTGAAGGGGATGAGTCGATGGTTTTTAAAATAATGTCAAGCAGTTCATCTACAACCACAATTAATTTCTAAAGATTTTAATGAAGACAAAAGGAGCACTGAGTCCTTTAATTCTCTTTGCCAAGTAAGTAAAATCTGAAAGGTACAATAGATACTGTGAAAGGCAAAGGAAACTGTTCAAAGGGAAGGAACGACTGGAATGAGGGAAAGGAGAAAAGAAAGAAAAAAAAAAAGAAGTATATGTATGTACATACATAGGATTTCTTGGATAATTGCACTGCTGATTTCTACTGACCTATGGCAAAGATCAGCTAATGCTTAATATCTTTCCCTTTCCTTATTTTTACAACTTTTTTGACCAACTTTGCATGCTTTTATCTGCTAATCTGAGCAACTAATTTGAAGACAATACTATGCACCATAACAACCATGGTTGAATTCTTGTTATCTTGGTTAGTGAAATTCTGTATCATTTCTAATTGTTCACTGTTTTTATTCCTTTTAGAAAGAGAGACAGAGACAGAGAGACAGAGAGACAGAGACAGAGACAGAGAGAATATTCTCATGGCCTCACTACTATTCCACAAGCCCCAACCCCTAGCTTTAAGCAAAAACTCACCTTCTTTTTGTCTGTATATATCTCCTTGTTTGCCTCATTTCAAATAAATCAACTCATATAACATGTAGCCTTGTTATATATTTATTCTTTTTCAATGCATGTAGGATAGGATGTACAGGGTCTACGGGGTCTCACTCCACAGATCCAGATCAGACTCATAGGGATTCTCCTGTTTTCAGTCTCCCAAGTACTGGGATTACACACACACACACACACACACACACACACACACACACACACACACTACGATGTCCAGTCTCAATCACAGTTTCAGCGTGCTCCAGAAGCGGGGCCACACAGCACGTTAAGAATTCAACCCCAGCCTCTGCACTTGTGGCCTTGTTGAGGTTGTCTTACTTTGTCACAGATGAGCACTTGTGATGAAGAGCTATAGTGAAATCAACACTACATTCTTTTATGCAGATGAGTACTGTTCCACTGCGTAGAACGGATGCATTGTGAGCATCAGCCGCGTGTCACGCCTCGCACACCTGTGGGTGTATGAGTAACGATGCTGTGATCATTCATCGTTAAGATGTTCTACACACATATGCTGTCCTGTCTCTTGAAACTTCCGTGTCACAGCCTAACTTTATGTCACAGCCTAACTTTATGTTGAGGACTGTCCAACTGTTTTCAAAGGTGGCTGTATCATTTTAAATTCACATCAATAGTGTAAAAGAAATCGAATTTATCCCCACACTTGCAAATAACTATTCTTGAGTTATTTAGTTAAACCAGCCTTTAATTCAGACCACCCCAGTGAGAGTGAAGTACTTGCTTTACTTTTCTAACTGTGGTTTTGACTTACATTTTCCTAATGACGGATGATGTTGAATTTCTTTTGCTCAGGATAGCTGGATTTTACCGGCTTCTCTGGGATTGTTTGCATGAGAAAGTCATTGAAATTTACAGAATGTAATCAATGTACAGCTTGTCTTCCAAAGCACTTTTGCAAAAGAGGAAAGGAATACTAAAGCGTTACACAATGCTCAGCCCAAGATGAGGTCTATTAACTGAGAGGCTGAACTGAGCCCCTCCGAGAGTTGTACTAACAGCTCTCAAAGCCTTGATCAAATTACTTTGGACTTTAGCTTTGCTGTGAACAAATAGAATAAAAATGGTAATTTTAAAAAGTCATTTAATGTAGTATGGGCAAACTACTTCCCACGATACTTACTTTATACAATATAATGCCTAAGTGAGAGTTAGCCTTACTACTGAAACTGCTAAAAATATGTGATACTTCTCATGTGTCACTGAATTTTGAGATGGCAAATCATTTTATTGTCACAAAAAAGAAAGACTTGGGAAAGATTAGGCAAAAAAAAAAAAAAATATTTTACAGAGGGTTAGCCTGATAGTTCAGGCAGAGGGGAAGCCTGGTGTACGCACAAGTTCTTCATTGCAGGGCAATGGGAACAGCAAAATGCACCCAGAGTGCTGAATGTAAAAAGGACGTGGAGTCCCTCATCTACATGTGAGCAACTTTAACCTTGTACACATAGGACAGGGCATAGGAGTGCAACCGGACTCCCCTCCTAACCTCACACTGAGCTGATTACGTCAGGCAAATCATTACACGTTTCCCAACTTCCCTTCATCTTTCTGCAAAATAAAGATTGATGGAGCCTCTGGCAAGACTAATAAAAATACTGGAAATAATATATTTAAAGAATTCACATTGCACAGCATATCAGACAAGTTAATTGACTTTGTTTTGTTTTACCTTGTTTTGGTGGTACTGGAGATCAAACTCACTACCTTGTGCTTGCCAGGCAGGTGCTTAGGTCATTGAGCTATCTCCCTGGTCCAGACAAGTTTGTAAACCACACGCATCCTTAGTGGAAGGAGTAATGTTAGTAACTTAATTCCTCTCAGATCATGGTGAAGTTGATGCCATGAGTGGTTCTGCACAATTTTAGCCACCCTGTCCTGAGAAAGACTCTTGCTCCGCCATAAATTCCATTGCCAGGCGTCATTATAAAATGTCAATCTCTTTCAGCATTTAAAGTTCTAAACAAACGAAGAACCTTGTCTCGATGTCCTTCCCACGCATCCCACCCTCACATGTGAGCCAGTGTCCTACACTGGCTAGGATAACAATGCAGCCACTTGCACAACTTTAGATGAGAGCATTCACTCTTTCCTCATGGCTGACTGAAAGAAATTACTGCTACGTAACAATGGAGTCTTGGGGGGGGGGAAGGGGCAGCAAGATGGTTCAGCGGTCTATAGCGCCTGCTTAGGAAAGTTTAGGCAACCATGGGCACTGTGGTTGGGTCTGCAGCACCACATGTTATGCCAGCCCCCCAGCCCAGGGCAGGCTGAGTAGGTCATAATACAAAACAAGCGAACAAACAAATAACAATTCAGTCTTTGCTTAAGTAGCATATTCATAATGTAGCAGTGGAGGGATAAGATGGATATTACTTTGGGATGTAGAGACAAGGAGGCTTTCACCCCTTTTAGAAGCAATGCTGGATCCACTTGTCCTCCTGCAGGCTCTTACTTTGAAATAGCGACCCGAAATTCAAATGAAAGAATCAATCATGCTTTATAGCAAGGGGATGTATGTAATAATAAAAGCAGTTCTCAGTAACACTTTTGCTCAAATCTTCTGCAAAATTAAATAAGATTAGCTCTTTTCTCGGCATCATTCTACATCTTTGAACTTGCCTGCATGCTTGAATAAAATTTGCATATCCTTATTTACTAATTGAAACTAATAGACACTTTGTAAAGTTATTTAAGTTGCTGTTCTTCGGAGCAGATGGTTGTCTGCTAGAAACCAGGTCAATCAGTATAACAATGACTATAAGAATGAGGGTTCATGGCAGTGACAAAGAACAATGCCAACGGCAGCAACAGTAAGCGTAAAACTATCTAATTGTCTTCATTTTACACTTAACCTCCCTCAGCATCCTGCTGATCTTGTGTCAGCATTCCAGAGAGTAGAGGAGACTTATGTTAAGTAGCAGAGTACCAAAGTGCTGCAAAGAAAACCATCCCGTGACATTCTCTTGAGTAAAGAAAAATAGGTTCTCCTTTGCAAGTTCCCTAAAAACATCTAGGACAGTTTATAAATGCTCCAGTAACCATCTCCATCACCTCTTTCTTGGTCCATAAAAGCTGTATGTTTTTAATAGGTCTAGCTAATTAGATTTGACCAAATTAGATATATTGCTCCTTCCACAGGAAATCTGAAATTATCACTCAGGGATCTCAGACTCAGTTTGATCTGCTCTCCAGTACAGAGACGAGCCCTGGAGAGGCCAGCCCCACCCTACCAGCTGGGTGATGGCAAACAGACACCACATACGGTAAAGCAGGGATATGGAAAGAAAGCACTTTGGGTCCCTCAACCGAATATCCTATTTCTAGACCTCTCCTCAATCCGCCAGCCTTGATCTTCTAGCTCAATGTCTTCTGTCACAGGAAGTTCAATCAAGAACGGACTAAGTCACGTCGACTAAAACAGTGGTTTAGGAAGGCAGATCACAGGTTCAAGCCAGTTTTGGATACCTTGGTGACTTAACAAGATTTTGTCTAAAAGAAAAAAACATCAATGTGTGAAATTGCTAGTACCACCCAAAAGAGGTTAATTCTGCTAAGAAGGTGGCCTTGGAGTGAATAATAGGCCAAATGTTAAGACATATGATTGGAGGCTAGAGAGACGATAAGCGGAAATGAGAACAGTTTGAAAGACTAGAGGCAGGAGGCCGCATAGGTGCTTCAGGAGAAGTGCTTGTTTTATCGGGGAAGACGTAGCACATGAAGCGGTGACACAGTGAGAAAAATAAATGGAATGGGTGAAAATAAAAGAGAAAAATCAAAATTGGGATCGAATGACAAGAGATTCTAAAGCCATCGATGAAAGAATAATCTATTGTTCTTTCATTAATAGGAGTTCACCAAAAGGTTTGCCAAAGGTCAGGAGAGGAAGGAAGGAAGGAAGGAAGGAAGGAAGGAAGGAAGGAAGGAAGGAAAGAAGGAAGGAAGGGTATTTAGGGTATTTCCTCTTCATTGTGTTGCCCAAGTTATCCACTAAAAAATTTCACATTACTTTCTCCTGCCTTTTTCAATACGTATTTAAAATCTATCCCAATAACTTGGACTTACTTAAATATGCTGGAAAATTCTATTGGAAAAGTAAATAGAGAGATGGATTTTACATCTGTAAATCACACTAATATTTCTGTGTGATGTTAAAGTATCTATTTAATATGAAGACTTTATGGCTATAATTTTTTTCTCTAATTACTCTACTATATAGATGACAAATGGCATCTCTATCATATATATAGCAAATGACATCCCGGAACAGAAATGTTGCTTGCCCAAATCTCTCCCCGGGAAAGTGCGAAGGTATCGGCACACACACAAGAGGACCGCTGTCTCCAGAAGTAATAGAAAGGCCTCCTAGTGCATTAAGGGGATGTGGGAAGAGAAGACAGGTTTGCTGCAGAGCACAAGGTGTGAGCAAAAAGATCTGGATCCTCAGCTGTTGTTTACTTTTACCAAACATAAAACTCCCAGGATGCCCATCTGAGCCTGGATTCTCCATCTTTCTTTTCTTTTTTTTTTTTTTTTCTTTTTTTTTTTTTCCTACAGGGTCTCACTATGCAGCTCAGACTCATAGTGATCCTCCTGTTTCCTGCCTCCCAAGTGCTGAAATTACAGGCACACGCCACCACATCCGGACTCCATCGGCAGCTCAGTACACTAGAGAGCGAGGCTGGAGTGGCAGGCGGGATCAGGCGTGGAACCCTGGCCCCTGTGCTTCTCTACACAAGCTCTTAATCCACTGAGCTATACCGCCAGCCCTTATCCTTGCCACGCAGACACTTGTGCTGCTGAGCCATCTCCCTAGCCCTGGACTCCCAATCTTAACAATGAAAACCCTCCTTTCTATACATACCACAGCCCACTTAAAGGATTAAAAAAACAGACTGACAAAATAAAAACACATGACTATCACACTTCACAATGGAAAATCCAATTGGATAGCAAATTGGTTTTTCATGCAGTAAGGGTAGGGGTAACAGAAAAATACAGTTGAATATAAACCAGGGCCAGCACACAGTGGTGAAGATCAGGGTCTGATGATCCATATAAAATGTTCTGTCCCTGTGACTAGAGAGAATTCCTGGAAGCTTATTATACCTGCCGCTCCAGTGGGCAGGATGATATCCTAAACTCCCGCGTGTATTTAGAAAGTGAAAAGGATAACTTGTCTCCAGTTACACCAGATTTCCCCTACCTACAGTTTTGTAGTCTTTGACTTCAGTTATTCCGAGTCAAACAGCTTCTGAAATGAGAATATGGAAATTTCCAGAGCTTCCTAAATGTGCACTATAGACCATTCATTGCACCTGAACTCACCCTGTCCACTTCCGTCCCACTCGATGAGAGCTTTTTTCTTGTCCAGTGAATCCACACTTGATTTTGTTCCCATAAGTTAATGAGTGGCTATCTCTATAAGGAAATTGACTGTGTTCATATTCAAACAAAATTTATATTTTACTTTTATTTACAACCCCAAATGACAAAAGCAGTGTAATAACAATTTTAGTACAGTATATTCTTTACAATAGTTCCATTTACCCAGCACTTGGGAGGCAGAGGCAGGAGGATCTGTGCAAGTTTGAGACCAGCCTGGGCTATAAAAGTGAGCTCAAGGCCAACCAAAATTGCACAACGAGACCCTAACTTAAAAAAAAAAAAAAAGCCTCTGAAAAAAAGAATAGTTCTATTTAATTCTCAAGCATTGTTGTTAATCTCTAATTTTGCCGATTCTGTAAATTAAACTTCCCTATAGCTACATATTTTGAAAAAAAAAAAATTGGGTTTAGGGATCTACTGGGCAATGTTGGAAAATATTCCACATGGGTAATTACATACTCTTGTTTTTCATTGGTGCTTTTCCAAATCTTCCACAGAATTAGATTCTAGACAAATTTTCTATCACCTACATATATTTATTACCCTTTAGACCACTAAATATACAAATAAACCTTCACAAAATCTGGGAGCATACAGAGTATTGACTTGTAAAATATTTTAGATTAGTAGGTTTCGCATGTGGTTTGTACAATCTGAATAATGCTGTCATGGCAGCCTCTGTGTGTTTATTAAGAATAATAGGATGAACATACTAGAAAACCTAAAGGAATAAGCAGGAGGACTTAGGTCAGGAAATAAACAGTTTCTAAGTGGTTTCTTAGCAACTTACATAAATGCACCGCACTCTGAGTTCTAATTGACCGCCTCAGGGTTTTGTGTGCTTTGGGAAGATGTAGGCCAGAATGTCAGAGTATATTTAACTTACGCTCAGAGTTTCCATATAGCCACCATTTAAAGCAAAAGCAAAACAAACAAACAACACCAAAAACAAAAATCTGGAAGTCAGTGAGTCCCTTGGCTCCTTCCAAATGTTCTGAAATAAGTTCCCGAGGAGCTGGGCATCGCGTGCATGTCTACAATCCCAGAACTCTAGGAGGGTTAGGGAAAAAGATCACAAGCTCAAGTTCAGCCCAAGCAGCTTAGCAACTTAACCAGACCCTGTTTCAAAATAATTTTTTAATATGGGTTTTAGATTTCCACAGATTCTGTTTTCTTCACTGCAAAGATTTTTGCAGAGTGAAAGGATAGTAGAATAAACACACACCGAGGAGTAAGACCGTTCACACGATTGCTTCCAGGCATAGCTGCACCCCGCTACCCAGGCAGGGCTATCACTCATGGGTTCTCTCTCTCTCTCTCTCTCTCTCTCTCTCTCTCTCTCTCTCTCTCTCTGTCTCTCTCTCTCAATCTCTCTCCTTTCCCACGTGGCAGGGACAAGCCTAACCAGACTCCAAGTGTCTGGTCATTCAACTCATCAAACTTCTCTTCTGGCAGCAAATACTAAAATGTGATGAGTCTCCCATATGCCCACAGTGTGAGATGAAGTCTCGAAGGTTAACGGTCGAGTGTATCACGGTCCCTATAGTGATACCTGAGGCAAACAGTGAGCAGAAGGCCTTGAGAGGTGTCTACCAAAAATCTTCTACTTTACAACACTGTACCCGTGGACCTGGTCACATCTTTTGCCACAGGCTTTCTTTAGTTGCTGGGATTTTTTCGTTTTTCTGGCTGCAGACATTTTATATATACATTTATACAATGAATCTATATGATTGGTTTTTGTTCTCTGTCTTGTATGCTGTCCCTACTCTGGCTCCTTGGGAACCTAATTAGTAAGCAAGAGAATACATTGCCCATGTGTCTGATGCAGACAATTGGAATGGTGCCCATCAATACTATATAGGTGAACAGTAGAGAATGTTTCAGAGATCACAGAGTGACAGACACATGTGTCTGTTGGAGAATCACCTCACCTGAAGACCCCAGAGAAGCTGAGGCATATTTCAGTTTTTCCCCTTTTCACATTGTATCGGCACTATCAACAGGTACTGTAACTCCACTCATATGGACTCTGTAAGCTCTCATAGAGAAGCATCCATAGTTCTAATTTCTGCAATCTTGGAAGCAGTTCAACAAATCCTCATTTCTAATTCCTTTACAAGCATGCGTTCATCCCATACAGTGCGCCAGATGGTGCATCAGGTGCCAGTGACTCCAGAAGAATGGAAATGAGCCCTGCCAGCCACGAGATTCCCTTTACATAAAGAGAAAGACGGTAAGAAGCAGACGGAAAATTGAGACTGTAGGATGGTACATGCAAAGGCCCCTGCATGGAAAGGCATACATGCATAAATAAGTGGATGCCTAAACTGAAACACAGATCACACACACACACACACACACACACACACACACAAACGTGCACGTGCATGAAAAGGTGCAAAATTGAGGCATGGGTCATGTGAAATTTTGCTTCCATTTCATGGAGGTCTAGATAAATGTTCAGGTCTCGTTACTGGACAACAAACCTGATTATAGCTTTCTCGTATTTTGTTTCAATGTGCATGTGCCTGTATGTGTGTGAGAGAGAGAAAGCAGCCCCTACTATTTACAAATAAAAAATCACAGCAAGAAACATGCTACCCAGAAGGGAGGTGGGATGGTGACCCCAGGATTTGGCCCCCAGTCGCTACTGAAGCCAGTTCCAACCTGCCCCCTGGTGTGCAGGTAATGGAGGCCACCCTTTGCAAACCTTCACTCCAGGTTGAAGAGCAAAATTATGGCTCATTTTTTAATATTAGGTACGTATTTCCTATATATTGGTTTATACAACATGTTTTGCTTAGAACATTCAGTGTAAACATTTATGAAGCATGTCCACGTATCAGTTCAGTGTAGACTTTCAATGCAGTGTGCCTGCGTCCAAATGTGGCCCTAGCCTGAGTTAGGCAACACCACTGCCCTGAGACTCATGCTTTGCCCCTATTTCAGGCTTTCCTTCGGTCCTTCTGCCACTCCCTCCCACCCACTATCTGCTGTATTCTCCCTCCCCCCACCTACCGCTGAGCAAAGCCAGCAAGACCCCCAGGACTCTGCTCAGTTCCACTGCGGCTGGCAGAGAGAAAACTCCCATCCTTACAGTCCCCTTCTTTTATGGAGCCATAATCCCCATCTTTTAAGACTGCCTTTGTTTATCCTAGATCTGACTTTAACTAATGCATATTCTACCAGTTCATACCAGCATTTTTGAAGAGTCAATTGAGTCTCAAACTCTGTTATGCGTTGAGAATGGATTTAATTCAAGTTATTTCCATAGTGAAAGCCCTTGAAACATCTGTTAGGTTTTTATTACAAATTTAAGGTATTCCCCAGCTGCTTTATATCCCTATTTATTCTAAAGGGTTTTTATACTTACTCCATGCTCATAAAGCCAATAACTGGGTGGTAAAAAATTTCTCTGTAGTTGCATTTCCTTACAAGACAGCGGCTTATAACTATCAACACGAGCGCAACAAAAACGAAAACTTCTTATGAACGGGCCCCTCCATGCATAAGAGCTGTTCACCTAGTGTCCCTCCTTAGTCTCTGAAGCAGCGCCAAAGCCTAGGTGACAAGAAGACTACATTGGCAAGTCCTCGCCACAGCGCCCCATTGCGGCTGCACCTGCCAGCTGCAGGACTCTCGTTGTGTGAAGGCATGGGTGGCTTTTGCAATGCTGACCAGCTGATGCAGTACACACCCCAACTTCTTACCCACGGAGCCAGCCTGCCTGGGATAACTGCAATTGCTAATCAGGAAACGAGGACAAGTAGCACGAAATTCCTTGCAAATGGGAAGGGTCCTGGAGACCAAGGTCAAAGGGACAGAGTGAAGAGGAGAAGAAGTAAGAAGAATTAATATAAGCTGGGGACAGGAACCCTCAATGAATGTAAATGCTATTTGTTGTAAATACGAGCTAATGATAATAATAACAACAACAACAAGAAAGGGACTCAGAAGTAGAAGAGATACGGGTGGGAAGGGACCGGGCACCCAAAAAAAGGAAGCAAGTCATACCGCACATGTACTTACTCTTCAGGGTGAATGTAAACTTCATACACTGCAGATCCTAGCACAAATAAAGCAATAAAGTCATAAAGAAAAGTAGTATAATAGAAACTAAAATCAAGGCTGACGAGATAGGAGAAGGAGAAGGAGGAGAAGGACAAGGAGAAGGAGAAGGAGGAGGAGGAGGAGGAGGAGGAGGAGGAGAAGGAGAAGGAGAAGGAGGAGGAGA
>PVJA010021774.1:0-35117 GCA_004027025.1 Myocastor coypus
CTTGTCTCCTTCTTCAAAAGTCCTGGTTTGGACAGTAAATCGGCAGGTCTCTTAAGATTAATTTGCTTGGAGGTGACCATCTGTTCATGGGTGCACATATTTTTTGGTTGAGCTACCCTCGAGTCTCCAGCACTTACACAGGGATGTTCCCCAATGTTGCTATTCCATCCCCTATTCCAACAGAAATGTGTCCAAAGAACCCTGCTTCTAAAGGGTTCTTTTATGTGTTCATACAATGTCTAATTTTCTGGCAGTAACAAGGAATGAAAAACATTGTAAATATAAAATCCATGAAATTGAAACTTTCCCTTCTGAGAACCTTTAAATTTTCTATTTATGATGCTTTTGTTGAATGTACTGAATCCTGACACTGAACATCACTTTGTATTCTACCTGAATTTGTCTTTAGCGTCTAAAAATTCTGGGTTGTGCTACTCCAAACAACTCTAAGTGCTCTGGTTGCCTCCATTCGCACTTGTGGTGGCTGGAAACCATGGGGTCCGTGCCTCAGAGAGCCTACGAGTGAGGCTGAGGAATGGACTCATGAAAAACTTAAGCTATTGACTGTATCTTTGTATTGCAAGGTGATACAGGGCCACTGAAATAATAGCATTTGGTTTGCTGTTTCGCTGAATGTCTTTTATTTTATTTCATTTTATGTATTTAATACAGGGCCTATAGGGTCTCACCACACAGATCAAACTTGCAGTGACCCTTCCATTTTCAGCCTCCCAAGTGTTGGTATCACAGGCATGTGCCGCCTTGTCCAGTCTCAATCACCGTTCCAGTGTTCCCCAGGGCAGGGCAGCACAGCACACCAGGGATCAAACCCCGTCTCTACATCTGCATAAGCAGGTGCTTCCATCTGCTGAGCTATCTGGCCGGCCCACTGAATGCTTTTAAATTCTGCTTTTCTTCCTGTTCTCTCGTTTCTCCAACTGTCAGCTACTGGTAATTCCCTGTTCTTCTCCTTTTTAAACTTTATTTTTCATAACTACAGAGAACTATAAATTTAAAAAAAAAAAAAAAAAAACCACAACACTCATATCATGCTTGATTTCAAAACCACTCTGAGTTGAAGGACTCTGATCAGAAAGTAGGTCCAGCTTCTTCTGCAGAAAGACCCAGCGTGAGGCAGTCATTGTCTTCCTTCTAGGAAGGCATTCCTATGTTCTTAAATATGTACCTTCTGTACAGTTCGCTCAAAATCAACCAAAGGAAAACCAGAGCACCATTAAATCTTTGGCTTTAGCTTATGAATTTCAATACATGGAAATTTTCCTGAACTCTCCTTCCCCTTCAGTAGCGTGTTGGGTAACGGCTGAGGAAATGGCTATCCTCGTCTTGCTTCCTGCTGCCTTTCAGTGTTCTACTAGAAGCCCGAGGCAGGGAAATCTGGCAAGAAAGGAAACTCAAAAGGTGTCCAAATTGAAAGGGAAAGTTGTTGATAACATGATTCTATATATAGCAAATCCCAAAGAATCCAACAAAACTATAATGGCTAATGAACAAATTCAACAAAGTTGCAATTGGAAGATCAAGACACGCACAAAAAAAGTAAGTTGTGTTTTAGCATATCTCTAACAATCTAAAAAACAAGCTAAGAGAACAATTCCATTTACAAGAGCATTTATGAAAAGAGGGCTGGGGATGTAGCTCAGAGGTGCAGTGCCTGCCTGGAAAGCATGAGTCCCTGAGTTCAATTCCCAGTACGGCCTCCCCACCACCCCCCGGAAAAGAATAAAGCCATGTTAATAAAGTTAACCAATGAGGTTAAGCAGTGCTCACTTAGGTGACACATGTGATAAATGAAGTGAAGGACCTGTACACTGTCTTAGTTACTCTTCCCTCATTGCTGGAACAAACACCCAACACTCAAAATGAGGGAAGGAAAGGTTTCTTTTTAGCTCAGTTACTGGAGGTTTCAGTCCTTATTTAGCTGGCTCCAAGGCAGAGTGGCACATGGCAGAGGGAAAACTTTCATGGTAGCAGCTAAAAGCAAGAGAGAAGGGAGAGCTAGCTGCAGCTCAAGCAACTAACTACTCTTCCTACCTTAGGTTGAAATGCAAATCACCCGCCCCAGGAGAGCTGCAGCACCCACACCCACAGTAACCAGTCACAAATTCCAGAAAGCTGCCCCGTGACTGCATGAGGCTTTGGGGGGACACCTAGACACAAACCATAGCATACGCTGAAACCTATGAAACACTACTGAAAGAAATTAGAGAAGATCTAAGTAAAGGAAAAGTTATCAGTGTGCATGGATAGAAAAATTAGAGAAAATACAGGAGTAACACGGGGCCACAGATGTGACTCTGTGGTATGTACTGTCATGTGCTAATCCCTGGGCACAATCTCTAGCATGGCAAAAGGCAATTATAAAAAGATAGCAATGCTTTGCAAGGAAACCCATGCTTTTAGTGTAATCCTTATCAAAACTGCAGTGGTCATTTTATCAGATATGACAAAGCCAATTTTAACAGAATTATAAGCGGTTAGATATAACCAAAACAATATTGAAAGAAGAAAAAATAAAGTTAAAAATCTCATACGTCCTGTTTTTATAGTTTACTGCAAAGTTACAATAATCAAACAATGTCAGGTGAGACGTGTAGCTCAGTGGCAGTGTGTTTGACTATCCGTGCTTGGGCTTTTGGCTTCTGTATCCAGAACCATTAAAAAAAAGCAGTAGCAGCATCAAGGTGGACACATAGACCAGCGGAATAGAATTAATAAGGTACAAATCATCTGCAATCTTTTCTGTTGAGGATACCAAGATCATTCCATGGGGGAAGAACAGGCTCTTCAACAAACGGCTCTGAAAAAAAAAAAATTATGGAAACATGCAACAAAAGTGTAAAGCTGATCCTTGACCTCATTTTGTAATCAAATATTAAGTCAGAGTAGAACAACGACTTAAACACAGCAATAAACACAAAACTATTGGAAGGAAACAAGGGGTGACTCTTTATGACTTAGCACTTAGCAGCGAGCTCAGATTTGACACCAAAGCATATGCTACAAAAAAAATACGGCACCTCATTTCTCCGAGCACCTGTATACCACTCCGAAGTGCATCCCACATCCACCTCTAACCACCTCTGCTTAAAATACAGAGTAAAATAAGTTAAAAATTAAGTTTAGAAATAGATACACTGAACTTCATAAGTATTAGAACGTTTTGTGCATCAAGAAACAAAGAGATTCCATAATAAAAGCAAATAGATGCTAACCCTATATATAATAAGCACTTAATATTACAAGTAATAGTATTACAAGTAGCACAAGTCATACCATTAATGTTACAATGCAAGAACAAAATGACGAAAACATCCAATTTTAAAGTGGGGACCGAATTTTAATAGCGATTACAGGTGGACTGACACCCAGCTGAACTGTACCAGCCTGGTGCTGGACGTGGGGGACCCACCTGAGGATTGTTGCCCGCAGCATAAGAGACAGAGCCAGAGAGGAAGAACTCTAGAAGCTGTAGAGTGTTGCTGGCTTTCCCGGAGGAGCTTGCGATACTGGCTTTCCTGATGAACTCGGCCATTCTTATCAATGAAAGAGCTCAGTACCTCGCTGTCCCTGAGAAAGGCGATGGCTCGCTTTGGAGGAGCTCTGGTCCTCCCTCCAAGCATCGCTTCCTGGCTCTGGAGGGGGGCTTGGTGCTGGCTCAGCCTCCTGGAGAAGCTTGCCACACTGGCTTCCCTGATGGGAAGGCGGCTTTCCTCATCGCTGGAGGAGCTGGGGACCTCACTGTTGCTGAGGATGGCTGCAGCACTTTGTGGGGAGCTCTGGTGCTTGCTTCAAGCACTGGTTTCCGGCTCTGGTGCAGATCCCTTGGCCCGCTGGCACGGATTCTTCATCCCACTAACACAGACATTCTAGCTTCCACCGCTGGCCTCTGGGCCTTCTCAGCACAGATCCATAAAACAGGCCTGCACAGGGCATTGCTGTGGACTCGGACTCCAGCAGGACTCACTGGAGGGCACTGCCATGGGCTCTAGGTCTTGAGATGGACTCATACAGAACACGACCAGGGGAGCTAGGTCCTCAGATGGAATCTTTAGGTCTCTAGTGTGTAGACAGATTTTTCTGGAGTCTTTTTGTATATGACTCTTTGGGTGACTATTATAAAATAATTTTATAATTAAATGCTCCATATTGTATTGTTTCCCTTGCAAGGCCTTATACTATGTACAACATTTCTCCAAACAAAACATATGAATGTTTAGCAAGCACACGAAAATGGTCATTGAGGAAATACATGCCCTAATCACGGTGGGATACGACATTGCATCCAACAGAAGGAGCAGGGTGAGGGAGAAGAGGGAAGAGGAGGGGAAAGAGAGAGGAGAGAGAGAAAAGGAAAAATAGGGGAAGGAAACAGGCATAAAGAAAGACAATGCCAGAAAGGGAGGGGAGCAGAAAGGCTGGCAGGAGAAGGAGAAGAGCGCATAGAAGGACGGAAAGCAATCGGAGTTGGTGAGCACACGAAGAAACAGGAACGCCGTAGGGTAGGGTGTGTTTCCAGTAGGAACTTAAAACATTGCAATCACTGCAGATAACAAGGCAGTGGACTTTTCTGTATATTAAATACAGCTGACCCTGACAGCATGGACCTGAAGTCACCCCACTGAGGGTGTCCAGGTAAGAGCATCTCAAGTTCAAGGCGTGCCTGGGCAGTTTAGTGAGACCCTGTCTCAAAGTAAAAACTTTAAAGGGTGAGGGCCGTAGTTCAGTGCTAGCGTATCCCTGGATGCAACCTGCAATAATGACCAAAAGATGCTAAATCCAGAACGGCCATATGACCCTGAGATTTCACCCCTGGGAATGTACCCCCAAAACTAAAAACAGGTATTCAAACAAAAGTGTCCACAAATATTCAGAGCAGCGTTGTGTACAGCAGCCAAAACGCAGAAACAATTCACATGTCCATCAAAGGATGGATGGGTAAGCAAATGGCGGTGTGTTCTAACAATAGAACATCCAACATTACGTGAATAAAGTGCCGATATGGCCAGCAACAAAGATAAACCCTGAAAACACCATGCTAATTAGAAGACACCAGACATGAAAGATTATATGCTGAGTGCTTCCTTGTATATAAAATAACCAAGGAGGGCAAACCCAGAGACAAAAAACACATTGTTTGTTCCCAAAAATGGAAGACACAGGAAGAGAGGAGGAGGGAGAGACCACTGGATGGGTACAGGCTATCCTTCAAATGAGAAATTAGGAGTTCCTGCACATGAAGGAGGCACTACACACAGCTGCGTTTGCACTTACGTGTGGCCGACTGCGTGCGTGGCGCCTGCGTGCTTTCACTTCAACTTTGAGAAGCCCTTACTTTGCTGGCAAGAGTGTATTTCCTAAACTTGAGTCCACTAATTCTCGCTCTTGTGTTTCCTCACATTAAATATCCATTCCGAGGCTTATCTAGAATCACTTTCCAGAGGTGCGCGTGTGCTCAGCAGCACGGCGCTTGCCCACAGCCCGAAGAGCGCGCTTCCTTCCTACCTTAGCTGACCCTCGCTCAGCCTTCAGAGCGCCTTTGTTTTCCTGCCTTTAACGAATGCTTGCTTTATCCAGTTCTTTCTTTGTTCAGGAAAAAAAAAGAACATAGGAAGAATCTCTAGAAGGTGTCCCCAGGCTCCAGAATTGGGTAGGGACAGTACAGCTATTGACACGAATTCACACATGGAAAATTTTTTATCAGAGCCAAACTTGTACACAATGTGTTTATCAGGACTGGCGTGTCCGTGTCTAACAAAGAGGAAAGAGCCCGGCGGGGAGGCGCAAAGCCAGCTTTCCTGTGCCTGGAACAGGCAGCGCAGTGTTTTCAAGTCCACCTGCCTTAGAGCGGGTTCTTTATTCCTTTTAATGGCTGAATAAAAATTCACTATATGAATATATTATAATTGTTTACCCATTCATTCCTTAGTTTTTTTTTTTTTTAAGTGTTTCCACATTTTGGCTCTTGTAAACAGCGTTTCCATGAACATTCATTCATGTACACATTTTTATTTCAACAACATCTGTTTTTTATTCTTTTGAATATAGATCTAGGAATGGAAATGCTGGGTCATACGGTGATTTTGTGTTTAACTTAATGAGAAACCACTGACCTTTCCTTCAGTGGCTAAACCGTTTGAGATTTCCCCTGGTAAAATGAGTCACATTTGTTATGTCTTTAGGTTTTGAGGTCTATTGAAATCTATTCAGAAGGGATTTTCCACCAATGTAACTTTTTATTTTGTGTCTATTAATTTTTCATATTCTCTATTATTTATAACGGCAAGGGATAAATGTCTACCAAGAGGAAACTGCCTAAAACAAGTGTGGTAATTAATAGCATAAGTCACCTCACTCTCATTACTTTATTTGGTAATCATTTAGTTTTCATGCAGAAAAATAATTATATCACCATTTTCCAAGTTCATGTTACAAGACACGCTAGAAACCTAACAGAAAGCTAGGCAAGGAGGTACATGAGAGCAATCCCAGCACGCAGGAGGCTGAAGCAGCAGAATTGGGAGCCCAAGGACAGCGTGGGCTGCATATGACAACCTCTCTTTAAAAAAATAAATAAATAAAGTAGCAATAGCAGCTAAGATAAATTAGTAACTTCAATTTCTACTTTGAAAAACTCCAACTTAACTAATGTATTGTGAAATTTTAATAAAGTAGAACAAAATTTAAAAATAATTACTGTCTTTTACTATGAAGTAAAAAGAATGTGCCGAACCCCCTCTGCACAGAGGATGCCACAGACACGACAGGTAATAAAATAGCCAATCCGTTTTACCTTCCATGCAGTTCTCTGAGATCTACCTACATACCTGATTTACTATGGCTCTGTGCATAAAGCCAAAGCTTGGTAAGATTAAGTAAAGCATCTCTCAAAGTGAACCCAAGCGGTTGGAATTCAAGCTGATCTCACTGGGCTGACACTCGAGAGCTCACAACTCTGCAGACCTGCAAGCTCACACACTGTGTCTTCCTTGCCAGAGAACAGAAGTAATCCTCTTTCTCACAGAGGTGCCTCGGCCGTGAGAAGTGAAGTGAACATCTGCTGTTATATTCAAGTCATCATAACTCGAACTGCTTTAAAATGCATCACTATCTTGAATAATTTTATGAAAGCCACCATTAGCACTGTCTTTTAACTATTTCCACCTTGGTTCATTTATGCCAGGCACAATATTTCAATTCTCTGCTTGATCCTCCCTTATGAGACATAGACTTTGAGAACAGCTTTGTGTAATGTATTGTTGGCACCCTGATCGCATGAAGCAATGTGACTAAGAGGCTCTGAATCTGAAGGAGCAACACATATCATAGGTTAGCGTCTTCAGAGAGACTGTCCATGTCAGTTCAATGGTCAATAGAAATCTATCTCCATGTGGACAGAATGGCATATATACTTTAGTAGGCTTCTCATGCCTAGTAATTCTTAAATATAATTTAGTGGGCAGAAAAACCCATAGCCACCATTTTGTTTACAAAGTAACATCTGACAGCTCCTGGAACACACTTGAGAAATGAGCCCTTGCCACATGAGAAGGCACCACGGAGGGATTTTGCTAGACAGGGAGGGAGCTGGAGGCTTGGAGATGTCACAGTTACTCTTTCTCAGTCTGGGGCATGGGAGATAGCTCAACGGTGTAAGCATCTGCCTGGCAAGGGCAAGGTCCTGAGTTCAATTCCCATTACCAAAAAAGAAGATAAACTCAATCTGAAGATTCCCGAAGATTTTCTTTTTTATTCCTCACTCATTCATACATGGAAACCCTCACAAATAGTTTTCCTTGAAAAACTCCAAATGTAGAAGGTAAAAAATGTGGCTTGCTTTCCAGCCTTTTTTAAGTAAAAAAAAAAGAAAGAAAAAAGAAATATAGAGAAGTTAATGATTTCCATTCAGCACTGAAGCTATTTTTAAAGAAATGGAATTCTTCCTAAATTCTGATGGCATTGTCACAATTTGACATTACCCAGAATTAGAAGTCAGTCTCCTTATTGGGGAAATGAAAATATTATGAGACAAAGAAAGCTCAAAGGAGGCGAGCAGCTCGTACAGCGGCAAGTCTCAGTGAGCCAAAGACACCAATAATAACATTCGGTCCGCACGGAGCTGCTGGCCACCACGACGTTCAAAACTGAGCAGAGCCAGAGGCACTACAGTCCTCTCAGCCCTTGCGCTAGGCAGAGTGGCAGCGAGGGCTGACAGGCGGCGCCTCCGGTATGTCAGGGCGAAGAAAGCCACAGAAGGAATGAACAAAGACAACAGCCCCCAGCTTTGTTCCTCGGTCCTGCCTCGGCTAGCAGCCAGAAGTTCCCAACAGCCCCTAGCAAAGAGCCTCGCCACCCGCCCCCCCCAGCAGAAGCTCTGCCGTCTCACTCAAGGCCATCCTCGAGAACAGCTATGGTCACTACTAAGGCAGGCCTATTGTGATATTTTTCTTTATGAAATATGGACGCAAGACTCATCATGAAGAAGAGAAATTTATTTAGTTCACAGCACTGGAGGCTGAAGCTCCAACCAGCATGGCTCTGAGGGCATAGAAACCTTTGTGTGGTCTCCCTCTTCCAGGGTTCAATCCAGAGAGCTCCAACCTAACTGTCTAATCTAGTCTTCTCACCGCCCAGATCCCACTTCTAACTCCATAATCGGGAAAGGTTTCCAGCCTCTTTTTAGTGCTAACATAAAACTCTGGAGAACACACTACTGCATCAGTTGGGTGGAACCTGATAGCCATAGCAGCAAACCAGTATCAGACAATCTTACTCTCAAATGGGCCAAGTAGGCTTGGAGCTAGCTTGGTGGACTAAGTGTCTGCTTTGGTAAGCACCAGGACCTGGGTTCAATCTCTGCACCACATGCCATACCAGCCCCCAAACCCTGGCGCACTGTGCCAGCCACCGAAACCGGGAGTGGTAGTACACACCTGTAATCCCAGCACCAGGGAGGCTGAGACAGGAGGATCACTATGAGTCTGAGCTGCATAGCAGAACCTATAACAACTAAATAAATAAATAAAAGATTTTTAAAATTGGTCGGATGGTTCTTTTCCTAAGGGGAATTTGATTGACTATGACTCCAGTATTCTAAAGAGATGGGCCTCTACTAGCAAAGATGGGAGCCCCCCAAGGACACAGGCGGAAGGCAGGAGTTCTAGATGAACTTGGAGTTGACCACCAGACATTCTTCCTGGGCCTGGATTTCATCATCTGCAAAGCAAGGGATAGCCAGGAAGTCCTTTGTCCATTCGAGTGATGAGAGGTCTCAGGAGGACTGTGCTACCTTCCCGATACTGGGGAGTCAGGGGGCCCAGCTCTGCTTGTGGGACAAATAGTGCTGAGACAGGGCCTATGACTAGGTGACAAGTGCAGGGTGAGTCACCCTGGAGGTTAGGAAGGGCTGGCCAGCCGGAACTCAGCCCACACTCGGCGAGGATGTGTGGGTGCTGCAGAGCCGTCTCTAACATCAAGTCTCTCACCACAGCTGTCTGCCTTTCACCTTCCCTGCCTTCCTTGCAGAGGAGAGGCAGTGAGTAGAAAAACAGCCAGAACCCAAAGGCTGTCATTAAGCCCTGTAATTACAAAGGGGACTGTGGCACTCTCTACCAGTCATGAGTGTTACCGGACTTCCATGGCTCTTGAGTTTCTTGACTGTAAAAGATGCCATGACTTAGATCTGGAGTCAACTGACTGACACAGAAAACGGAATGCTGGAGACATTTTCTGGTAATACCAACTCTATTTCCTGAAAAATAAGAAGGTAGTTTTGTTCTTGTGTTTTTTGTTTTTCTTAACATATCAACCTCCTCCATCAAGTGCTACGGATTGTTCCTATAAGACATGTGCTTAACAGTAGCAAACCTCTTCCCCTTCCCATCTGGTTTGAAATTTAAGCTTGAGATTGAAAGTCTTATTATGGACTTCTTTTTTATACCCAAAAGTTTATGACTGTGGATGAGCATATTTCATAATTTTGTTTATAATGGAGGCCAAAGTTAGACGGTTAAAGCAAATATAATGAGCTAACAGCATCTCCTCCTTCCTGTGGTTAAAGTGATAGGAAGTGATTTATAAACAGTCACCAGAATTAGCTCAGCTAAGCAATATTGGTTTTGGTTGAACTCACAGTGATCTAAGACTCTTAGAAAACTAAAATAAAAGTATAATCTTTATGCACTGTTAAACAGTGACAGTCACACCCCCACAAAGAAAAAAGACAAAAGCAAATAAAGATTTAATTCAATTTTTTGTTTTTATTTATGCAACATTAGGGATTTAAATTGTCACATTCTAGACAAATGAGGATTTAGGTGAATATGTATAGAAGATTCTAAGATTTGGACTTTCATGTTCCATATAACTGAGGGGTATGTAGTACCCTGATACATAAGCAAGTTGTCAAAGGAAAAAAGAAGAATTTGAATGAAAACAAATATTGCCCTGACATGGTGGCATACACCTACAGTCTCAGCACAGAGGAGGCAGGAAGGCCATTGTGAGTTTGATGGCAGCTTTGACTACATAGTGAGTTCAAGGCCAGTCAGAACTACATAGTGAAACCTGTCCTCCCCCCCCAAAAAAAAAAAAATTATTGTACTCCTCTAAAAATAAAATATGGGTTGCACTTGAATGGAAAACACCACACATAATCATTGGAATGAAAATTTCAATGAAACTATATTGACTTTATTACCCTCTGGAGAGCGAGCTATTTTGCAACAATTAATGACTTCAAATAGAATTCTTGACTTTCTGCATTTGGGCCAATTTTTAATCCTTCTACTGAAGACGGCTTGTCTTAGCTACTTTTCTCATTTCTGAGGCAAAATATCTTATACACAAAAGTAAAAAGGAGAAAGCTTTGCTTAGCTCACAGCTTTTAGAGAGCTCAGTCCGTATTCAACTGGCTTCAAGGCAGGGTGGCCTGGCGGAGGGGCATCAGTCCACAGTGGTGGAAGATAGCAGTGGCCACATTTCTTATGCTTCATCCAGTCTATTGCTATTATCAATGCCAGTCCCATCCATGGACCGATCCAACAAGGACCCACCCTTAATCCAAGCACCCTGTATCCCATAATTGCACCATAAGTCAATCACATTAGATTCAGCCAACCCTGAAAAGCAAAAACTATATACTCATAAAGCTTTGGGGAACATCTAGACACAGAACTATAACATTTCACTCCTGGTGCCCCCCCCCAAGCCATGTACATCCCTTTATTCAAAAGGCATTTAGTCCATTTCAAAGAGCTGCCAAAGTCCTAACAGTGTCAAACATTGCCAAAAATTCCAAGTCCCAAGCTCCTCTGAAATTAAGGTGAACTCTTAGGCATGAGCCCCTGAACAAATGAAAAGGAAGTTATACACTTTTAACATTCCATGGCACGTGATAGAACTTTCCAATCCAAAAGGTACAAGTAGAAAGATACAACAGAACAGAATCAGAGCAAGTCCAAACTCCAGCAGGGCATATATTAAGTCCCCTAGTTCCAACAACCTGTGGCTAGTTGTAAACTACAAGAAACTTGGGTGGCTCCACCCGTGTGGCACTAATGGTGGTTGGAGCTGCCATGGCTTCTCTTTTAAGCCCACTCTGCTCCCTCCTTACAGTTTTCCTGAGACAATCCATGGTCCTGGATTTTGCAGACTTCTAGAGCCTCCACTGCGCCTTTGGCTTCTTCACACTCGCAGCTTCACACACTGCCTTTGGGGGATGTACAGCCTGGCCTTCTAAATCTGGATACGGGCAGATTTCCTAATCCCACATCTCTTCAGTGTGTATGTGCCTAAAGCCAGTGCCCCACGGAGGATGGATGCCAAGGTCTGATGCCAGCTGGAGCAGTAGTCAAGCTTCCCAATCTCTTGGCTGTAGGGGTCAAGTGTCTGGATCACTGAGCACTCTGAATTCTATTCAAGAAACAAATTCTCCAGGCCACTGCCATTCTGGAACATGGTGCTCTGTGGCTTTTTTTCTCAAAGCAAAATTTTTCAGTTTTGCAAACTGGAGGCTGCAAAGGATGGTGTCCTGCTGCTTCTTGTCATATCCTGAAATCATCTTTTCTGTTCTCCTGCTCCTTCTCAACCATCAGTATCTCCTCTGCTCTATTTTTGCAGCCCACGGCTTTACCAGAGCTTCATTTCTGGCCAAACTCACCATGGTTTTTTTTTGTTTGTGGGTTTTACTTTGTTTTTTGATACTGGGAATTGAACTCGTGACCTAAGGTTTGCCATTCAGATGCTGTGCCTCTGAGCTATGTTCCTGTCCTTCACAGTGCTTTAAATCATTCTGGTTGACTCTTTGCTCTTTGATTCTCAACATATATCTGACTAAAAGCTACCAACACTATCCATGTCACTACTTCACTATTAGACTGTCTTCAAATTTCTTCTGCCAGATCAACTAATCTTTCACCCTTAATTTTAGTCTCAGGCAACACCTCTGGATTTGAGAAAAATGCAGACAAACTTTCTGCCAAGCCATAAAACTCATCTGTAGTCCAAGAACCAATACAATCCTTCTTCCTAGCAGAAACTTCCCAGGCCTGGTCTTTACTGCTAGGATTTGTATCAGCCTTCTGGTTTTCTGATCTCTGACTAGAATCTCCTATATACTAAAGCCTAAGGCATTCATCTCTACTTTTTCAACTGACATCCCTGAAGCCTTCCAAATTCTCCTCACAAACCATTCTAAAAGGTTGTAAACCACATGGTCAGGTATAGCCACAGCAATGCCTCCAGTTCTGGTAACAAATTGTCTTAGTTATTTTTCTCTTATTGCTGAGACAAAATACCCAACACTCAAAGTTAAATGAAGGTAATGTTTCTTCAGCTCCCAGTTTGTAGCAGTTTCATTCCATAATCAGCTGCTCCCAAAGCAGGCTTGTGCATGGCAAGGGGGCAATAGTTCGTGGTATAAGGATTAAATTTTTCAAAATCTGAATAATGAGAGAAGCAAGGCTTGGAAATCGTAAGTTCCAATATGGAATGACTTAAAATTGCGGGGAGCTGGTGTTCTGTACAATGACACAAGAGAAGAAGCTACAGACTTGTCTTTTAGGAAATAGGCTTATGTGGGTGAGGACAAGTAAACAAAATGGTTTCACTGCCACTCAAAGGCAAAGCACAGGGCCAGGGAGATAGCTCAGTAGAATAAGTGCCTGCCTGGCAAGCACAGGATCCTGAGTTCAATTCTCAGTACCACACACACACACACACACACACACACACACACACACAGCACAGCCAGGACAAGAGCAATCAAAGACCAGTGGGAAAAGGGACCAGAGCTGTGGTAGGTCCTGACCAGGTCAGGAAAGTTGAGACCAGGAAGTCATGGCAAGGCAGGAAAGCACCAGTCAGAGGTCATCAGGAGGCAAAGAGTGAGTGGCCAACACTGTCATAGCTACAGGGCAGGGCTGCAGCAGAGGGCCTGAACTGGCCCTTGGAAGTAGACTGATCACAGTTTACCTCTGAATCACTTCAAGTAACCTTCTCCCGTGGCACTAGCCATGGCAGCAAATCTCTAAGGGAACTTCCTAGTTCTGGGAAAAAGTTGATGGATTCATGGAAGAAGTCTAGGAACAAGTGAGAATCTGCCTTTGATGGGGATCCCCAAGACCCAAACATTTCCTATCTACAAAAGGCATAGACGCCTGCAGACCTAGGGTTTGGGGCCAAGTGAGTCACTAGTGACTTCTGCTACTAAAGTTTTTCCTTTCTCGCATTAGCCTCACCGTTCTAGGGCCCAAGGCTCCTGCATTGTCTGGAGCCATTTATAGCTACAGATGAAAGATAATGGAATTAGAATGCCACGTTGACATGAAAAGGTACATTGGCTTCCTCAGTGCAAAATTCAGAATTAAATGCCATTCCCATGGGTTTCTATTAGGAACAAAAAGAATCATGCTGTAGAATGAAACAAATGCTATTCGAAAATTAAAAAACAATGAGTATAGTGGCCATTACTTTTTTAAAAAGACAGAAAAAAGAAAAACCAGTTCCCAGAAATAGCTGAGGGATGGCCAGCACTCTCGGCTGGAAACTGGACACTCACTTTATTCGAGGACATCTGAGGCCATGGGGCAGAATCTGAGGAGTCCCACAAGCCCTGACATCCTCCCTGCAAATGTTTCCAGACTTCAGCACCCTGAGCCATCCCCAGCACCTGCCCTGGAATCAAACCCTCCTCAGTTCTTACCTGAACTACCAAAGCAGCCTGCCAGCTTTCCATAGCACGTTCTCCTTCAGTTTGCTCTCTGGCGATGCCCCAAGAGCCACTCTGACCCCTGGGAATGACAATGGGCTATGCCAGGACTCTCTCTCCCTGCATGTCCCAAAAGCCTACTTGAAGTCCCAGGTGGAAAGACCCACGGCCCATATGCTGAGTGGCCACCCAGGCGGAAGGAAGAAAGGGAGTTACATGAAGAGTCTGTGCTGACCATGTGCACACAGCATGGCAGCCCCAGGTGGCTGCCATGGGACCGTATTTGATTCCAGCATAGTGGACACAGTGGACACATGAAACGCCTCTCTGCTCTCCCCTGGCAGGCAACACTTTCGTCCATGTAATCTTTCCTTCTCTTCCATCATCCACTCTCAATCAGTTAATATATAGTCACTTAGGAAACAGCGGAGCGCACATCATACAAGCCGGCCATAGCACAAGCAGCGCCGCAGCCGCCATACTGAGCAAATTCTGGACGGGCGCAGGCTGCCTCCATCCTGGCTGCCTCGCTCAGCAGCCGGGCCCCAGGCACATTTACAGCACAGGCACAGCCAAGCTAGAAAGCAGGATATTTCTGAACTGGCCTACACTGAGGCCGCATGTCCACAGAATGCTCTCAGGAGAACTCTCACTTGGAGCTCGTTTTCAGTGTTAACTGCTGTTCTGGCCACACAAACGTGTCTCTTGCTCCCTTGGGTATAATCTCAGAGCCCGAGGCAGCCTTAGAATGAAGCTGCTCACCACCTGTTATCTACCCATCTTAGGCAGTTTCTGGGGTTCTCTCACCTGGAGCTTCCTCCCCTCACTCGCTAAATATCTGATAGGAACATCAGCAAGGCATCGCTCATTTTATAACAAGCTCTCCTAAGTCCCTCTTTTCTCCCCAAAAGTGGGAAAACTGCCATGAATTTTGGAAACCCTAAGCTCCAGCCCCAGTCCACTCGCCAGCAGCTTCACGACTGCGAGGCTCGGAAAACCAAGAATTACAAAAATTGTTGCAAGTGGAACAGTTTGCCCTGTTTTCAGTGTGGTCCGTAGGTTACCTGACACAAAGCTCACAGCACCCCGTAGGTGCATTTCCATCTCTCGGATGGTGAGCCCAAGGTACAGAGGAAGTGCCAGGGTCCCCGTGAGATGCTGTGAAGCTTTGCTCCACAGCCCAAGCTCCAAAATACCTCCTGCCTGGTTGGTTTGTCGACAGCTGTCTCTGAGCAACTTTTGCATGTCATCTCCTCCTCTGTCACCACTCCCCACCTTCCCCAGTGACTTTCCAGGTCTGGGTCACCCTTCAGGATTTAACACACACTCCAACATATGTGTGAGGAACAGAAAATGTTGAAAGGTAGGACTCCCTTGACCTTCTTATCCAAGAGCTTCTTGCCTTGTTGATGCGACTTGAAACACCGTGATTGCCTTTTGCGTACTGTTTGGGGCCAGGTCATGAAGAGTAAGAAAAAATTATTACTTTCATTATAAAGTGCTTCCCTGCAGCCCTCGAGCTCCATAATTCAGCACAGTGCCCTAGGCAACGGCCTGGTCAGATGGCTGCCTACCATTTTCTCGGGTGAAAAGTTCAGCCCTAGGATCTCACAGCACAGTAACTGCAAGCATTACCTTGAAGGATCGCTGTGCAGGTTAATGTGGGTGCGCTGTGCCTCTGCACCAGGTAATGACACACGTGGACGCCTAACTCATAATAGTCAGTTCCACCCGGAGGGAAAGGATGAAAAGAGAAAGAAAACAGACATAATTGGGCCACTTTGTTGGGTTGGCCTGAAACAAAAGAAAATATGGCCAAGATGTCATAATAGGCTGCCCAGGTAGCTCAGCAGAATAAAGCACCTGATTAGGCAAAGCACTGGCACCATAAGCTGTGCCGGTTCTGCCCCCTCCCCCCAGGATGCCCTGAGACAGTGATTGAGACTGGGAGTGGTGGCACTCCTGTAATCTCAGCACCTGGGAGGCTGAAAACAGGAGGATCACTACCAGTCCAGTCTGCACAGTGGGTCCCTGTAGACCCTGTACTAAATATGCAAAAAAAGAAGTCATAGTGCATGAACTATGCAAGACACCCAGCAAATATGTCTATCTTTACCTAAAAAGCATCAGACCTTGAATAAGATCATTTTCCTGGGTCTGTCTTTTATAAGCCACTTAATAGCATTTATAAAAAGACTTGTACAGTAGGCATATGGAATTTTTATACTTCAAGTACAGAAAATTCTGTTTCTTTCTGGTATCCTGTTAACCAGACTGCCCACCCATCTTGAAAAATTTGGCACAATTAGAACTGTTAGTCGTGTCCATGAACCCTGAGACATGGTTGTCTGCTGCAGTATCTCTGAATCATCAAAAACAGACTGAATTGTGTTTTAAATGGCACATTCCCAAATGTACGCTATGGGATTGGGGTTTTATTGAGACACATTTGCTGATGTGTTATTTTGGATGGAACCCAGGGCTTTTATACTGAGCTATCCCCTACATCATTTTTTTTTAAGAATTTTTTATTTTATTTTATCTTATTTTTTCTTGTTTCAGAACTTTTGTTTGTTTATTTGTTTTTATGGCTGGCTCAGCCTGCCCTGAGGGCAGGGATGGCACAGCATGTGGTGCCAGGGATCGAACCTCAGTCCCTGTAGCCGCCCAAGCTTTCCCAAGCAAGCACTTTAGACCACTGAGCCATCCCACCGGGCCCCTCCTCACATCCTTTTATTAATTTTATTTCATTTCTAATCTCAACACTGAGTTTCGATAAATCACCAAGTTACCTGGACCCCGACTTGCTGTGTTCTTGCTTCCGCCTCCCAAAGTGCTAGCGACCCAAGCATGTGACCGTGTGCCTGCTTCTCTGTCTGTTACATGAAGACATAGTTTAATGCCAACCTCCCCCATTTCTCCTTGATTTCTAATTACTGGTTGAGAATGACCATCACAAGAATTGACACAGCTGCCTCATCCTCGATACGATGAAGGGTTGGAAACCTGCTAACCTCCAAAGAAAGTTGTCAGCAGTCGTTGTCCCAGCGCCCACAAGCTAGAGGTAGTGACAAAGGTGTGGATCTCCCGCCCTGCTCAACTCCCACTCTCATCTCTTTTTTTGGTCTCCCATTGGCCGAACCCAACAGGGGGCTGGTTAACAAGAGAGTGACTGCTAAGGTCATCAAAGCCAGGGAACAGAACATTCTGGAAAGGGGAGAGAAAAGGATCAGAGGCACCAGAGAAAAATAGTCACTGTGGTATTCTTATCTCACTATTGAGTGACACACTGATGACAAGGCGGAAGGGTTATTTAATTAGTCACAGTATGTGGGCTTAAAATCTATGACATAAGCAGAAAATGTAAAAAATGATCATACATGTTATGTGGATTAAGTCATTTTTGTATCCCTAGAAATAATTTTGACTGATTTTTTTTTCATTCAGCAAGCCTTGATGTCATGTCTACAAGCACTGACACTTCTGTTGGACTGCCACATCTGCATCTTGAATATACATTACATTTTCAAAAGTCATGCGTGAAAATTACAACGTTTATGAGAAAAACAGGGTTGGCCAGACCACTTCAACCTATGCAGCTTTGTAAGCAGAGTCCTCGTGAAAACAGTAATTGGTTCCTGGGGAGAGAACACACAACGCAGCCTGGCTGGAATCTACCACTGCTTATTAGAATGCACAGAAGGAAGGCCACTTCGCCTGCAGTGCGTTCTGCCTGTCCAGGAACAAGGAACGCCTTCGCATTTCCTGATGCCTCTGTTGGTCGCCTGCTTCAAAGCCCTGTAGTTTTTGCCATAGAGGGCTTCCACTTCCATAGGTTAATTCCGAAGTATTTAACTTTTCTTGGTGTGCCTGAGCATGAGACTCTTTTTCTTCATTTCTTCCTTCCTGGGTTTGTTACTGACGCACGGGAGCACTACTGATCTTCATGTGTTGATTTTCGTATCCTGCTACAATGCTGAAAAATGTATTTCCATCCCTTCCTCTATGCAGACACTTCTCAAATTTTCTAGGATGGTTAAGATGAGAGGTGACTCATTAGTGACTATCTTGATCCACTTTCTGTGACTGTAAAGAAATACCAGAGACTAGATAACTTGTAAGAAGAAAAAAGAGATTAATTTTGCCTCATGCTTCTGCTCAAGGGACCACATCTGATAACACCCTTCTTGTTGGCAGAGTCCCAAGGCAGTGTGGGGTGCCACATGGCAAGACACAGGGACTATTTACCTTTCTGAGGACCCTCACGCTGGATCTACTCCCACGACTCCACCAGGCACCAAGTAATTCAGGGCTCCTGAGACCAGTTCTGACCTGATAATCAATCTCCTGTGGAATCTCAGGCTTTCCTTTAAAATCCTTCTGGAAGCTACCTCAACCTTGTCTTCTTCTTTTTGATTATTTAATTATGTATGTATATATGCATGTATGTATGTATGTATGTGTCTGCCTATCTATCTATCTATCTATCTATCTATCTATCTATCTATCTATTTGGCACAGAGTCTCTATGCAGCTCAGACTCATAGTGATCCTCCTGTCTCAGACACCCCAGTGTTGGGATTACAGGCGTCCACCACCATGCCTGTTTTAGGTGGCCAGCTCGGCACAGGGCTAGCACTGCATGAAATACTGGGGATTGAACTCAGGTCCTTGTGCTTGCCAGGCAGGAGCTTAGCCTGCTGACCTATCTCTCCAGTCTACCCTTTCCCTTTAGCACTGCTGCAAAATCAGCATGGTACAGAGAACCCTAAGTTTGTTACTAGCACAAGCTACACCTGTACCTTTAACCACAGCTGCAGCAGTGAACGCTTTGCTGTCTGAGATTAGTGAAGAAAATCCCAAACATAGGAAGAACACCCTGAGCTCAGGCCCTAAGACAGCTCCACCCTGAGAGGCCATGCGCCTGGGACGCAAGAAGCGGCCCTGCGGATTCCTGAGAGACCTGTAGGCGTCTCTCGCACTGTGCCTGCGACTAGCACTCTGTACATCTCTGCAGCAAGTGGCTGCTCGAGCCCTCCCTGCTTCCTCCCCTGAGCCTCGGTCAGCACGACTGAGAGTCTTCCTGTCTTTCTACTCTTCTTTTTGCTTCACGCTGGAAATGGAATCCAAAGCAGCTCTCGTGAATACCCTTGCCCTAGCCTGAGTGTTCTGGCTGTGCTGAAATCTGTCCCAGGGTCCAGCAGAGTCCTCACTGTCACACTGGACTAGCTTCCTCGTGTCCTTGACCTCCAAGTGCTGGCCAGAACCACCTGTCACACTCCACTTATAGCATTCCAGGCTCACGCTACCTAGCCCAGGGCTCCAACTCCAAACTCTTCCAACCTCTGCCATACCTAAGGTCTAAAGTCACGTCCCTACTTTCAGGTGTCTGATATTGGCAACAGCCCCATTTCTCAGGACCGATTTTCTTACTGCCTTCTCCTGTTACTGTGATGAAATGCCTAAGACTAAGGGACTTATAAGGAAATAAGTTTATCTGGGCTCACAGTTCCAGAGTGCCAAGGTTGAGGCCCCCATTTGACAGCGGCCTTTTTTTTTTTTTTTTTTCTTTCTTTCTTTTTTCTGAAAGTCCCAGGGTGATCCAGGGTTTCAACAGCAGGAAGTGAAGATTATGCAGCTGTGATTCTTCTGGTCTTTCTCTTCCCCTAAAGTCACCAGCATGCAGTCGCAGGTGGGTCCACTTAGATGGCTTTATTGCACGCTAAGTATCTCTCACAGAACCTGCCCTAAGCACTATCGTCAGTGAAGCTCCCTGCTTCCTAATGTAGCACTTTGGGTTAGCACTTAAGACACTGCAGAGTGCAGGTCCTGACTGCAACCGTGCTTTCCTCCTTAGCAGCAGTGGATCAAATCCCACCGAGGCCCCTGCAGAGGAGACACCGAAGCGCTGGCTGTCTCCACACTGTCTGTGCCGCCGCCTCTTGCGTAACCAGGCTCCTCATTGAAGGAATGAGGCCCCACCTGCGCGAGGACCGGCCCTGCTGCCTGTGGCCGCCGCTGTGCACGCCCACAGCCCATCTCCGCCTCACTGTCCACCTCCTGGCACCGTGCCTTAAGCACAGCCAACCACCGACACCGAACAAACCACATGGCGAGCCAGGTGCCCAGGCGGGCTCTCAGCTGCCTTAGCTTAATGCTCCAAGGAGACTTCGCCCGGACGCCATCCTGTACTCCGGTTTTGCTCTGATTATCTTCCTGCAAACAGAGTGATCTACAAAGACCGTGGCACGTTTTCTCAGAAAAAGTAAAATAAAAAGAAAAGCATCGAAGAAGGAAGAGCAGCTTCCATAAGGAAGTGAATTTGGGAAAGAGTTACAAAGACATGCAAAGACCTCTTGGCACAGGATTGCTCAGGCTTTTGTGGTAGAGAGCACCCTGGTTTTCCCTTCCGAGGCAGGACGACGGTAGCGTAGGCGGCTCCTCCCCAGGACCACTGTGCAGTTTTCTAGCCTGTTCGCTGCCTGCACGGGTCCACTTGGAAGTGTTTGGAGTCGAGATTAACATTCAAATGTGTGAACTTTCAGGGAAGCAGACTGCCCTGCACAGTGTGGATGGACCTCACCTAAGCCGCCGAACAGAGCCAAAGCCCATCACGGCCCCAAGTAAGCTGCGTTTCCCGCAGGCTCCCTCGGCTCTTCTGCCTCCCCCAGGCCTCCATCCTGCCGGCCCAGGTCGCAGCCTCTGGGCTCGCTAACCTACGTGATCACTGGAACCCATTCCTTGCCATAAATGTCTGTTCCCATACACGCATCTTCTTGGCTTTGCTCCTTGGGAGAGCCCTGGCGAATAGCCAGGAAGCCCCTCCGCCCCACTCCCACCCCCCCCCACCCCCCCACTCCGCTCTTCAACAACTACTAACACTTTGTGAAACACGAGAGTTTCTAAGCATAACAGTTGGGGACCAGTGGCCCCCAAATATGGGGCATTAGTAAGGAGAATCTGAAAAAGGGAAGAAAGCAGGGGCAACTGCTCCGCCCTGCCGCCTGTGATGCCTCCCACATTACTGCTCCGCTCAGTCACAAGACAATTGTGCCTTGATATTAGGGAGGCAGCACAGGCCGGACCCAGGGCCTCCACGCTGAGCTGTGGTCCTTACCCTGTCATTTTTGTGTTTTGAGGAGTCTCACTACACTGCTAGGTTGGCCCAGGCTGAGTCTGACCCTGTAATTCTCCTGCCTCAGCCTCCCGGAGTACAGGGATTACACCAACAATGCCCACGTACAGGGTGATTTTGTAAAATGTAAAAATCATTCACACAAATCCAAGGGTTACAATAAAATTATAACATGGGTATTGCTGTGGTCTTAGGAATCCTCAAGAGATTGTTTTCCACTTGGCACGCCTGTGCTCCATTAAATACCCATGGTAGCTTTTCTCAGAGCATTAATCAGCAGGATGGCAGGAGCCCTGCCATGACTCATGCACGATGACAGATGGCCACCTCAGTGCCCGGATCTGCTGTGACTCAGTTGGCAAGTGTGGACTGATCTCCTGCCTCCCCCTGTGCAGAAAGGGGACAGGCAAAGGAATTTTAAACGGTCCTCCTTGCCCACTAGAAAAGAATAGCCTAGCCCTTGGGTCAAAACCTAACATGAGGGTGACTACAATCCTTGGTTAAAATGCATGATAAAAACCCTGAAGGGCTTCAGGTTTTCGGTGACATGGTTACCATCAGCTTTATTACCATCTTAAGCAAAGATCCTATTTTTTTTTTTCCTACTTTCAGGGGAAAACACATTTCTCACCACTAGCATCCTAAAATCAAAGTAACTATGAAGTTCTAAAATATTTCTGATATCCCAGAAGTCCTTCCTATGGAAAGGGGCACAGAAATTTAAATATTGACTTATCAATTGTTGTTTTGTATAAAAGATCCTGGCTGGCCCCCGGGGAGACAGCTCGGTAGAATAAGTGCTTGCCTGAGGGAACCTGGGTTTGATCCTTGGTACCACAAAATAACAAAAAATACATCCCTAGAAGGGCAGGCCAAATGGCTCAGCAGATTAAAACACCCTGCAAGCAGGCACAGGGGCTGGGGTTCAATTCCTGGGCCTGCCATGCCAACCCTGGCCCTGGGGTTCACTGAGACAGCAATTGAGACTGGGTGTGGTGGTGCACAGCTGTAATCCCAGCTCTTGGGAAGCTGTATACAGATGGATCACTACAAGTCCGATCTAGTAGTGAGACCCTGAACACCCTGTAGACCCTCCCCTAAAATACAAATTAATAATAATAACAATAAATAAATAAAAGATCCTGACTTTGTACAAGCCCATTTTGCTAAAGACAGCTCTTATGGAGATGACTTTGAAACCGTACAGGTAACACTTGCAATAGTGAAAAAAAAAAAAAATATATATATATATATATATATAGATATTTAGATATTTAGATATAAATCTTAAGTATTTTAGATTGTTCAAAATCCCACAAAGTCTCTCTCTGAATGAGGACAACATTTTAGTCAGGTTGGGGTATTCAAAGCATACCACCAGCCTCCAGATCACTCAGCTCTCCTGGGTTAGCAGAATTCAAGTCAGGCTTTGCTGTCCAGGGATTTGGTCCTCAGAGGCAGCGGACCATGAAGGGCTATTCGAGAACTCCCAAAATCAGAGTCTTTTATGTAACTCAAGAAAAGGGCAAGTGACAAAGCGTGGCCTGAAGACTCTCACCTCCTCCAAGCTGCTTTGCAGAAGGGAAGCCTTGAAGATTCAATGGAAGGTCCGGTCCGACCTTGTTTAGGTCACTAGGCACCAGGAACACTCTTCCAGGAACGCCCTTGCGATTGACGCCGGCCCACGTGTTGACTCACTCAGCTTTCCAAAAGAGTACTGTGCTATTACCAACATATAGGACCCTTCTTTTCTTATTACATCTGGATTGTATTAATATGGCAGCAAGGTATTAAAATAGTTACTCCATATCACCATATGTGAATTTTGCAATGCTTTAAAAAATGGTCCGTGAATAAGAATTTAAAATATTTTTCAAGGGAGCCGGGGAGATAGCTCTGCGGCACAAGTGTCTGCCTGGCAAGTGCAAGGTTTTGAGTTTGAACCCTGGTTCTGCCAAAAAAACAAAATGAACAAACAAATAAAATATCTTTCAAGTATTTTCAGTCTCCTGCAATGAAACTAACTATATAATGAGAAATACATTATTTCAATTGAGAGTCTTTTATAGAAAAGTAATAGGTTTAGAAAAGTCCTTCAGGCAAATAACTCTATTCTCACAAAAATCACAAGACTCTGAGCTACAGAATGGCATTTCTTATTGAATAACTGCTGCGAAATCCAGCGGGCATTTCTCAACACTGGATGACAGGTGAGCCACTTGTGGATTTGGATTAGCACCTGGTTAAAATAATTGAAGAAAAACAGATTCAAGATCACCTTGCCCTCAGATTTCTTGCCCTGGACCATTATGGGTGACTGGAGGCGGAGGATTAAAAACCAGCCAAGTAGCCACCTCCCCCTTACTGGGGACAGCATGGGGGACATGGACCACACAAAGAGTGGCCCCTGAGGTGGCATCTGTCCTGGAAAATTAGGCCATTTTGCAGTGATCGTGTACAGAAGAGGAGATGAATGATTTTTTTTATAGAATAGTTCTGGCAGACTGCCAGCCAGTCCTGTACCGGAGGTGGAAATATTCTGTAAGAGTTCATGTGGTTCTAACTCCTGCAGATAGTTGAGAACCACTACCTACTTCAAATTTACATCTGGACGCCTACTCAGCAGTGAGTGCAGACAGCCCTGGACTTCTTCACAGCACCAGGGCATGCCACAGCTGTCTGTCATCTTCCTCTCTGCTCTTTAGCTGAAGAGGCAGATGGTGAGAGGAGAAAACGAGGTGCCCAAGACCAGCAAGCTCCACCAGCTCCACACAGAAGTTGGAACCTGTGTCCCTGGTCCCTGAGCCCGTTCCAGCATCTACAAGGGCTTTGGGCTGGGGAGGCAGCTCAGCAGCATAAGCGCCTGCCTGGCAAGCACAGCATCCTGAGTTCAATCGCAGGCACAATAAAAGGGGAGGGGGTACAACAGAAGGGGCCACTTTGTTAAAAAGTTCAGATTTGCTCTTTGGACATTGTAATTGCTGAAAGCACCCTCTGAGGGTCAGCCAGATCTGTCAGCAGACTCCCTGCCAGAAGGCGCAGGGACCAGGACTGGATCCCCGGCCTGCCCTGCCAGCCCCGCCCCAGGGGGCACTGAGATCACAGCTGAAATTGGGCGTGCTGGCGCATGCCTGTATTCACAGCACTTGGGAGGCTGAAAACAGAAGCATCACTACAAGTCCGATCTGTATGGTGAAACCCTATAGACCCTGTACTAAAAGCATTTTTTAAAAAGCACCTTTTAAAGTCCTCTGTCAGCCAAGAAAACAGTGCTGCTTATTGCTTAGTGTGTGTCACAAAATAAAAACATCAATTAAGTCACCAAGAAGAAGTTGGATTTAGAAAGTATATGTCCTAAGCCTAATGTTAGGGGCTGGGGAGACAGCTCAGTGGGCTAAGAGCCTACCTGGAAAGTGCAAGGCCCTGGGTTCAATCCCCAGTACCACATGCCATGCCAGCTCCGGAAGGACATGCTGAGGTGCCCACTGAAACCAGGCATAGCAGCTCATGCCTGTAATCCCAGCGCTGGACAGGCTGAGACAGGCGGATCACTAGGAGTCCAGGCTGCACAGTGAGAGCCTCTACCAAATAAATCAATGAATAAATGAATAAATGATTTTTTAATTAAAAAAAGAAGTTAGATGTATAAAAACCTAATGTTAAAAGTACAAAAAAAGTTACTATCTTCAAAAGAACCCCCAAAACTTAAGGTATCTATAAACAACAACATAGAACTTCCAATAGGCTACACTGCTTGCCAAATAATTTTATTAGGGCACCCCAAAACATCATAAATTTCCTCTTTCAAGTAGATGACGTCGTTGACTTAGAATGCCTTGCCATGATGCCTGCTTTCTTGAAGCTGCTAGAGTCAGCCCCATTTTTAAGGATCAAGACGTTCCAGACCCTTACGCTGCACTGTTATAATCTGTAACTGGCAATGGGCGTGGGCGTGGCCTAGCGCGGGGCACCCCGCCAGAACCGATCCCGACCTCAGCTCCTCATCCCCCAAGACCACGCACAACCTGCCCCCAGTAAGCACCAAGGAGGATTCAGACCCAACATTCTGAGCACTGGGTATGCACGTGGAAGGAGGCACAGCCATGCAAGTGTCCCTTCTCTTCTCCATGCCCCATTCAACTAGTTCAAAAGAAGCACACACACAGATCACCACTGTCAAATGAGACTGACGCAAAGACCAGAACCCGCTCTCATCACTGAGAAACCTCGCCATCTGTCCACAGCCGCAAGTCAAAGCAACACTGCTCTTGGGCCTACAAAGTGACGTCCACCCTGAGTATCAGCCGCACTGGGGTGCTCCGCCACCACGCTGACCCAGCCAAGCCACCCACGGTGTGCTATCAGAGGTCACAGGAGAAGCGACACTTCAGCACCCATCCCAGGCCTGGTGCCAGCAGCACCCATCCGGTCAGCAAGGAAGGTCTGGCCCTGCATCCTCAGAGCTCAGACAGAAGTAGGAAACAGCAGACAGCCCAGGACTTCAAGCTACAAAGCGTTCCCCAATAACCATCAGACACTATGACACCGCCAACATCCGGGGTATCGGGACAACTTTTGTAGAAGATGTGAGTGCGAGTTCATCTCTACGGTTCCTGTAAGACGGGGCCGAAGGGAGAGGCTTGAGCGAGGCCCCGCTGGGCGAGGAGGCATTTGCGGGCTGCAGTGACGAGGCCACACAGAGGAAGCAGCTTGCGCCAAGGCCCAGGGGACAGGGCGATGGGCTGCTTTTGATGCCTGCAGTGGCGCCTCCATTCATGAATTTAATTCTTTGCAAAGTTCTGGTCACAAACTGAAGTGCGTGAGGTCTGCCTCAGTCAGTGGTTAAGCTCCGTGTTGACCGTATGTGGAAATTCTAGTCAGTTCTCATCAGATTCAGTGTCTCCCAGAGATATGGAAAGAAGGAAGCTCATGGACTGAGGTACCCTGAATATAGACGAAGGAAGCCTGGAGGGGAGAGACTGGCTGGACTGAAACCAGACAGACCGGTGACTCTCGAGGAGGCTGTGGCTATCTATCCTGAGTACAGAACGCAGCTACTTTTGAACTTGAAAATGGGGACTGGATGGACCTCCTATGGTGCCTGTTGGATATGCAAATAATTCTTCCCTTTTACACACATGCTTCAAATCAGCACCACTGTGTAATCCCAGGTATTCAGGAGGCTGAGGCAGGAGAATCACAAGTTTGAGGCAGCCTGGGAAACACAGTGAGATCCTTGCCACAAAGGAAGATGTAACGCCCTTTTGAAATAGTTTGAACATATTTCTACAAATACCTTAGAAATAAATACAGGGACCATCACCAATACATGTGACGTGTAAAGTAATAAACTGGAACTGAATCTTTAGTTCCCCACTGAGCAATCTGACATGCTTCAGTAGCTAACTAGAATCGGTTTCAGGTACAGAGAGGTGTTCCCATTTACAAGGGATTTGTGCCAGTGATAGCGAACACAGGTTCTGGATCATTGTATCTAGAAGAAAGCGACAGCCACTGAGGGTGAATACGTGTTTTTGGTAAGAAGATTATCCCCGACTGACTTCATACCGATAGAAGAGAGCCATAGCCACAGCTTCGTTGAAGAAGGGCCGTAGCCCTTGGTGGCCACCGTGCAGGAGGGGTGGGCAGTAGCCGGTGGCCTCCAGCGGAATGATGGGAAGTAGCTGAATTAGGAGAGGGCTCGGCTGCCGGGGAGATTCCACAGAAGCAAGTATTAAAGGGATCGCCCACCAGCCTGCATACCAGGCGGGAAGCCACTCCCTTCCTGAGTTTTGAACTGCTGCTGAGGGAAACCCAAAAGAAAATAATCCCAGAAGACCAAGAAAAATGAATTTGCAATAAAGGTTAGGTAAGTCCAGGAGTCTTAATACTCACTGGGAGAACCTTAAATGTATACATTCTGATGAGTGTGTGAAAGTTCAACCTTGTGAAAAAAGCTTTTTGGCAGTGCGAATCAACAGCCTTGAAAACGTGCGCGGTTTTTAAACTCTTAATTGTCTTCCTAGAAATTTATCTTAGAAATAACCAGAAATGTACAGTGGTTACAGTCCCACTATTACAGTGAACAGAAGTTGGAAAGTTTCGAAAGCCCGCTGCAGGTTCACGGCAGGCTGTGGGACAGTGAGTGTAGACGATGAATGCTTTTGTGGCTTCTGATCGTCTCTTGTTCAGACAAAGGCGTTGTATTTTAGGAAAGCTACATGATACGCTTTCGTCTCTAAAAAAAAAAAAAAAAAAAAAAAAAAAAAAAAAAAAAAAAAAAAAAAAAAAAAAAAAAAAAAAAAAAAAAAAAAAAAAAAAAAAAAAAAAAAAAAAAAAAAAAAAAAAAAAAAAAAAAAAAAATACTCATTCCAAAAATCTAACAGTCTAAATAAGGGAAGGACTCAAAATGACACCAGCTACAGAGTGTGGGGAAACACCGGGGTTCCCAGTTTCTCATGAGGCTGTGGCAGGAGGATCAAAGTCTGCTTGGGCCACTGAGTGAGACCCTGTTTCCAAACTATGTGAGCAAAGCAGTCAATAAACAGGGCAGGTTAGGGTCCTAGCTCCTGAGCAGAGCGCTTCCCCAGCGCGCAGGCCTGGATCTGAGCTCCCGGTGCAGACACTCGCGCATGCGCACACTCATGGGTGACATCAGCTCCTGTTGGGTTAAGTCCTACCATCAGGTAAGTGACAAGCAGCAGTTCATTCTAGTGCCGCTAATTATGATGGGCAGTAGATCCAAAACAATCACCAAATTTGCTAACGTTTTTATTTCTAAACTGTGCTTTAAAATAGCATGTATGGGGCGAGGATGCCTCTCAGTGGCAGGGGGCTTGCCTGGCGTGCACAAGGCCCTGGGTTCTAGCCCAGCACTGCACACACGCTCGCACATACACACATCATGAAATCACATGGGACCACATGGGAGCACATCGAGCTCACAGCCTTCTAGCCGCAGCCGGGCCCTCCGGTTTCGCCTGTTCCCCGGTGCAGATCTGATCTTTTTTAATTAGTGAGGATGTACTTATTGCTCTGTGGCTCCCACGAAGAAGGTTTTCCTCTTTCTGTCTTTCTTGCTCAAAGTCACCCTTGCTTGACCTCCTGTAACCTTCGCGTGTTTCTTGCGGGTTCTTTGGCGCAGCTGGTGTCTCACAAGCCATGGCTGCCATGGCGCCAGCCCCAGCAGTCCCTGTGCTGCTTGGAGTCCCGCTGAGGCCCTTCTGCCCCAAGGACCCTCAGGTGGCCTCTGCCGCCTCCAGGTGCAGCCTTCCCGGGGCCTCCTGGGTCTGAGAAGGCCTCGCTGCAGCCGAGAGCAGGGCGTCGCACCGGAAGGAGGCGGCGCCAGCGCCACCAGAGCTGCGGGGAGGAAGACGGAGGACAAAAGCACGTGGCTGTGGAGTCAAAGAATATTTCATGAGAAGATACAAGACCTGAAGCACAGTTTGCAAAACCGTAGATATGGAATGACTTCAAATACATATTTAGAAAATGCTAAGGGTAATTCTGTCCACATTCTAGTTACTGGCTTTACAAATATATGTATTTTTGCTTTCTCTATTTTCTACAATGAGTATAAAAAGGTTTTTTTGTTTGTTTGTTTTTTTAATAGGGGAAAGTACAGGAGCATAACGGCGCCCCTACTGGAACTGCTTATTGTTTTGCTTCAGAAATGTAAGACAGGAATAGAAAGTGACAGACAAGTTCCAGTCTTCTTTCAGCAGTCCCAAGCCCCGCCCTCCTGAGAGCTCACCCACCTCCTCTGTGTCCCTGGGTGTTTCTAGAAGCTCCTGCTCTCAGGAATATCATATAATGTCGTTCTTTCTGTTCTTCGGAGCTTACAGAAACTTGATCACCCGGCCGCTGCCGTTTCTCACTGGTCGTTAGGTTACCGTGAGCTGCTCGGGGCGTTGCAGGTGAAGCCAGTTCACTGAGCGCTGAGAGCATTCGCAGAGCAAGTCTACAGTGCTTTCACCTCTCACGCCCTTCCTCAGAGCCCTGTAGGTTTTTTCCCAGGTCTTAGCTGTTACCGATAATGCTGCAATCATTGTGAAGCTTCACAATCCAAAAAAGTAGTCATTAGATCTAAAACCAGCGTAGACATTGGGGGGTTGCTAGAAGGTACAGCACCCCGCAGAGAAAGGGGGCATCTCTCCTCCAGCACTGGGGTTTCCTCCGGTTGTGCAAGGGGCCTCCAAAGCCCACCTCCCTGGGTGTCTGTCTGTCTGTCTGTCTGTCTGTCTGTCTGTCTGTCTGTCTGACACCGTGATGGCTCAGACAGCCTTGAGCAGGTAACCTGTGACCTGGACCGAACTCTTGCAAGGACACCCTCAACAGCTGGATGTGGACAGCTAGGGCAGACCCTACCCCCGCCTCCTTCCAGGAGTAGCAAACACTTGGACTCTGCTTGGATCAAAGCCACCCTGTCAACATGTTTTCTCTTCACAGCAACCTCGTGATTCAGCATCACTATGGTTCCCACTTTCCACTTAGGAGATGAGACACAGAGATGTCAGATAACTTGCCTAAGGCCCCCCAGCTGGAAGGCAGTGAAGCCGAGCAAAGCCGGGGCAAGGCGACTCCAAAGTCCACGTTCTTAACTCCTGTGTTGCCTCCATAATTTTCCACTGGCCCAATCCTTATATCAGCTCCCACTTTATAGCTTTGCCCCTCCCTGACTTCAAGGGAGAGAAGCAGGGCTTAGGGCCTGGACTCTGACTCCTCTCTTGTTACCCAGCTCTCCGGCTCCCGTGTCCAGACAGCCTTTGTCCCCTAGGCTCAGCTCCCCTCCGCTCTTGCAAGGAGAGGTTTGCAATTCACACCTTATACTGTTTATATGGGGGCTTGCTGGCTAGCTCAGGTGTTTAAAGCGCCACTTGGGCAAATGCATGGGGACCTCGGTTCAATCTCCAGCTCCCGAACTAGCCAAAAACAGAAAACCTTTTCTTTTTTTTTTTTTTTTTTTTTTTTTTTTTTTTTTTTTTTTTTTTTTTTTTTTTTTTTTGTTTTGTTTGTTTTTTTGTTTTTTTGTTTTTGTGGGACCAGGGTTCAAACTCATGACCTTGCACTTGCCCAGCAGGCACTTGTGCCTCGGAGCTATCTCCCCAGCCCCAGAAAACCTTTTCTACATCTGACACATCTCCTTTTCCCTTCTCCCTCCTGTGGCATAGATGATGTGCCACCAAGGAGTGTGGACAGGGAATGAAGAGGGAGACTGCCAGCTACCACTGCTCCGTCCTTACGGAAGTCTGCGCCAGCAGCACAAGGAGGGGAAATCTCTCTGGCCCTAATAGAAAGAAAAAACCTGCCAGTATTGGGCAAGACTTGAGATGCTGCAAACAGCTTCTTACAGATGGGACTGAGTGACCCTAGCATCTATGTAGCTCCTGGCTGAAAAGGTGAATAGGAGGAAGTAGAGGGACCATCTCTCTAAGAGGGAAGGGGACTGGGAGGTGGAGGAGGCGAAGAGGGGGCGAGGGATGGAAAAGGAAACCTCGATGCATTGAGTGCAGGCGCCCACCCCCAGCCCCCGCAAGGAGCAGCAGCGCTGCGTAGTGTGAACGCGTGCTAATACAGTAACATGTGAACATCACGAAAAGATCAGTTCGGTAGATCCTGTTGCTCTTATTTTCTTCAGCAATGTTTATGCTCACTGTTCATTTCCCCGGCTTATTCTCAATTACCAAGAGAAGGGTGCCGGGAACCCTAGTTCCCCTTTCAGTTATGCTAACTTTTGCACCCTCTGGTTTAAAGCTCTGCTGCTAGTTGTGTTCATCTTAGGGTTGTTATGCGCTCCAGATGAATAGCTCACTTGATCAGTAAGAAGTGTCCTCTCTGCTGCTAGACCTGGAGGTCTATTTGTTGTGACATTAACGTGGCCACCGATGTCTTTTACTGGTGGTGTTTTCTCTGCTTACTACTCTTTTCACAGTAAATCTATCTGTGTTATTCTGTTTAAAGAGTGGCTGCTACAAACATCGTTTAAATTGCTTCTCCAGCATGATATGGTAGTCTCTGTCTTTTGCTGCTGCTGGTGGTGGTGGTGGCGTAGTGGTAGCAGTAGTGGTGGTGGTGGTGGTGGTGGTGGTGGTGGTGGTGGTGTGTGTCTTGCTTGGGACTGAACTACATTCCCAGCCTTTTTAAAATTTTTACTTTGAAGACCAGCAACATGGCTCACCTGCTTAAGAACCTGCCTGGCAAGTGCAAGGTTCTGAGCTCAATGCCCAGTACCAAAAAAAACACTTTTTCTTTTTTTACTTTGCACCAGGGTCTCACAACACATTCAGTTGCTCAAACTGAATTTGAATTTGGGGTTTGCCTGTCCATGGAGCTCCCAGAGTGCTGGCGTTTCAGCTGCATGCCTCCTTGCCTGGCTTTTGGCTTTTGTCTGCAGAGCTTGATCCATGTCTTAGTTACCCAAGGTTACCATAACAAATTGGCAGACCCTGACTTAAAGCAACGGAACAGAACAGAAGCGTCCTAGGGCTTTGGGTGCTAGAAGCCCCAAACCCAGGGGCTGTGATGCTACAGCCTGGGGCGTGGAATTTCATCCCACGTCTTGCACTGCAGGCACTTTTCGTGTCTGTGTTTTCACAGCCAGTTACCCATTCGCTAATTCTGTTACAGAACCTAGAAAAAAGATCGGAAGTGGAGTTTGGGGGCCCAGTGCCTGAAGCTTTAGCCTCTCCTCCCATGTCACAAGAAGAGAAAAGAAAATGAGGACAGCACTTAGCCTGTACCTATACACTTTCATGTTTGTACAAGATCCTCACCAATATCCTTTCAGGAAAGAAACTTATGGAAACTCCTGGCTTTTAAACTTTTTTTCCATAAGCCAAGCACAGTGCTGCACACCTACAATGCCGGCCTCTAGGGAGGCCGAGGCAAGAGAATCACGAGTTTGGGCCCAGCCTGAGAAACAGGCCTCAGGGTGCAGGCCGGTGCAGAAGGCCTGGATTCAATTCCTAGGAGGAGAAACATTTTTCTTGAGGCACTTGGCTTAGCAAATGCATGGGAAATATGTTCTACCCAAGGAAGCATTCTGTATCTCAGCCAACTTATGCAACAACTATATAAAGCCCAGAGCCTCAAGCTCAGATAAATGCTTTGCCCATCGACACTGGACAGCTGGAGGGCAGGCCGCCGTCTCCCCAGAGTGGCCTCAGACCCACACCTCTGTCTCCTTGCTCACTGGCACCTCTCATCTAGGGTCCCAGATCACACTACCCAGGTCATTGTCCAGAGGAATGGTGCCTGCTTCAGAAATCACTGCTTTGCCTTCTAGGAGTGTGTTCCATAGCATTTCCACAGGCTCTGGGGGTGTCCCAAAGAGGAGGATACCTTGTGCAGTGTGGTGCACCAGTGGCGGACTAAGTGGAATTTTCTGGCACATTGCTACAGGAGCAGTACTCCTTTGGCTACATACACTCTTGGCCATCTTCAAAAAAATCTGAAAAATCAAACCTAGGCATGATAGCACATGCAGTAAGCCCAGCACTGTGGGAGGCTGAGGCAGGAGAATTTGCAAAGTTAAGCCCCGCCTCAGCAACTTAGTGACTCATTGAAACCCTAAGAGCTGAGAATGTAGCTCAGTATGAAAGCCCTGGATTCCATCACTAGCCGTACAAAAAGCATTAAAAACAAAGATTTCAATAGCAAAGCAGGCATACACCACACCGATCCAGTACAGAGATCACCCGGGCTCATGACTGAGTGTGAGGCTGGACTCTCGGGCTTGGCATCTCCTGGGCTCAGTGAGCACTGTTACTGGTAGAAGGGAACTGCAGTTCAGGGCCCAGGGCAAGAGGAGACCCGTGCTTGTGCTGGAGCCCAGGGCGAGCATGGCCATCTTGGAAGAGTGAAACACAGAAAGGTAAAGAAAAACACGGAGCTGTTGGCACAGAACGAATTCAGGAATCCCTGGAGCCTAGCCAGCCAGCACACCCTCAGCTTTGGCAACCACATCCCCTCTCGTCATCCATTCCCGGGCACTGACGACTAGAGAGGCGCTTGCTCGGGTGACAGGAAGCCCTTTAGGGTGGTGAGGTGCCAACTCACTGGCTGCTTGATAGGGCCCACACCTGGCAGAGAAGCAGACCCTAGGTGGTCCCCAAATGTGCATCGTGTCCTTGTGTGGAGAATGAGGAGCAAAAAGAAGCAATTTTCTGAAACTTTCCAAAGATACAGGTCAAAAGTACACTGAGCAATGTTTTCTTGCCCTAATCGGTACAGATAGCAATTAGGAGAGCAGGAAACTGTCCTTATCTGTCTCAGTTACTCTTCTCTTGTTGTTGGGACAAAAACCCAACACCCAAAATGAAAGGTTGACTTCGCTCACCATCGGTGGAGTTTTCAGCCCACACCCAGCTGACTCCAAGGCAGAGTGGCGCATGGCACCGAGAGGCCATTCCTGGCGGGCAGAGAGCAGCTCAGGTGCCTACGCTAGCCTCTCTTCTCCTTACATTGTAATGCAAATTACAGTGCCCCAAGGTGGGTGCAGAACCCACATCCATGGTAACCACAAGCTCCAGAAGCCACCCCATGACCACACGAGGCTTTGGGGGGACAAGGAGACGCAAACCACAGCAATACTTCAAAGCCCTCTTGATATTTCAGCGGACCTAAATTGTGGATTAGAACCAAGCAAATCAAGAAAAATTAGTTGTTTTCATTCCAGTGTGGCCACGCTCCTATCATCTTTCTAAGCTATTGAGCCTGTTTGGTTTGGTTGGTTTTCATTCTGGAAGGTGTTTAGGTGTGTCTACTGCTAGTCAGAGCCTGGCTGTGACTTTTTGGCTGTCTCAGATCTCTTCCCTTCCTATCCAATGTTTTCACTATCCACAGAGTTTTCCATATAACAGATGAACCAGCTCTTACCCCACCTCTGTAGAAAAACAACTATGAAATGGCGTTTACAATGCCCAATAGTATATAAAATGCAAAGTTCATGGTCATTATTGCTTTATTAGCAAAGAAACGATAATGTAAGATCTGTTGGGGAGGCAGGCCAAGTGTCAGGACGTAAGAGCCTCACACAGACTAAATGCCGAACTCTTGACCTGAGCTCTCACAGTCAGTCCATGGCATCTTCCAGCCCAACACCCTGCTGCCCTTCCCAGGAGACCCTGTGCTCCATGCTGGAGTATCCCAGGGAAAAGCCTAGTGCTCTTCTACTCACATTGATCTGCTTAAAGAAATGCACCCCCGTACATCTCCCTCTGTCCTGACTAAGTTGTTTTCAGGGGCTCCCTGAAACTCCAGCACAAGCCCTATGTGTTCTGTGGCCTCCCTGACCCAGCTGGTCACACGCTCTGCCTTTTCTCCCCATCAGTATGTCTTGATCATTGTCTTCCTGTTTCTAGAGTCATGCACACACAAGCCTGGCATTTCTTGTTAACAGTAGGCCTTCTAGGGACAGTTTCAGTCCCTCTTGTCAAATGCTTTCCAAGGAGAGAGACACGGAGAGTTTTGGCATGGTGGGGTTTGAACTGAGGAATCCACCCATCTTCAACATCTCCTAAGGCTACAATCCTGCCTTCCCCTCAAGTGCAATGAGCACATTCATATAAATTTGAGTTCAATCCTTTGTGCAGAAATACTTCTGGATCATTATGTCCTTTGCAACTAGAAATTTTGTCTCCTTATTGTTTTTTTTTTTCTTGTTTTTTTTTCTCAATTCTTTTATTGTTTAAATTTAACAATGGTTATATTACATATTTTCATCATCGGATCAGTTTAGATTAATACATATAGGTA
>PVJA010021775.1:0-35123 GCA_004027025.1 Myocastor coypus
TTTTTTTTTTTTTTTTTTTTTTTTTTTTTTTTTTTTTTTTTTTTTTTTTTTTTTTTTTTTTTTTTTTTTTTTTTTTTTTTTTTTTTTTTTTTTTTTTTGTAAAAAGTTCATCAATGTGCTGCCCCAACTATCCTTCATTTCCTGCTTGATGGTGTGAAATTTGTTTGGACCACTTGATGGTGGTCCTTGCTTCCCTCCCACACACAGCCTTGACCCAAGTACTTGGCAAGGCCTCACTACCTACGCTTTGGCTGGCTAAGTATTCCGTCTTCTTTGTGAACTGTCTGAGTGCTGACAGGCTTTTTTTGTCCTTCTAGTGTGCAAAGGAATACTGAAAGCATCCTTCTTGTCCTCTGAGACTTACATCTGGCTAGTGAAGCAAAAGCAGGTGTTTTAATGAGCCAGGATGGTATGAGTCTCTCTCATGCACTTTCTACTCATGTCACTTTGAACAAGAGGCCTCCCCACCCTCCAGTTTTCTCATTAATCAAATGATAATGATAATTTTGAAATAGTGAATAATAGTACCCACATTACTTACCTCAGGAAATGGAAGATTCCAAAGAAGCCATAGTTGAGCGAATACTTTATAAACAAGATAGTGATATCTATATTTTCATTAAACAATTCCATGAAACTTAAATAACAAAGTGAAATGGCTACATAAAGTGTGTCACTATGCAACTTCCAAAACTTCAGATGGGTATCACAGGGGTATCCCTGGCTCACTGCACAGACAGTTCTAGAGGCTTGTTTGGGGTGGATGGGTCATGAAGCACAAGTGTAAGCTATGTAAGCTGGAGTGGAGTGGGAAGCAAGAGCTGCATGTGGAGCAGGACGGAAGCAAGTGAGTAAGAGGAGAAAGACAGATGCCTACATGGGGCTACTGAGCCAGTCATTTGGGCTCTACAGAAGCTATGAAGGACAGTGTGAGAAAAGTTAGGAGAGCACACCATCGGTGCTGGGTGGGGAACTGGGCCTTCCAGCTGTGAGAAGCCACTGCCAGTTCTTGAACGGAGGAGCTTATAAGGAAAACCAATTTTTGAATGCAGATTCTTCTAAGACCTGAGCTTAATTTTTTCCTCATATGTAATCTATGTGTTTCATTACAAAATAAGATGCTTGTCTTTCAGTATCTGTGGAAGATTGGTTCCAGCACCTGCCCCAGATACAAAATTTTACACATGCTTAAATCCCAGTCCCTCATGTAAAATGGCAGCTTTAGGGCCAGTGAAATAGCTTAGTGGAAGAAACACCTCCTTAGGCAAGCACAGGGAATGGGGTTCCATCCCCAGCACCACATGCTACACCAGCCTCCCCACACACACACCTTGGTGCACTGATCTGGTGACCAAGTCCGAGTGTGGCAGTGCGCACCTATAATCCCAGCACTGAGAAGGCTGAAAACAGGAAGATCACTATGAGTCCAAGCTGTGTAATGAGACCCTGTACCAAATACAAATAAATAATAAAACGGCAACTTTGATAGAACCTTACACACATCCTGCCATATATTTTAAATCTACTCTGGATGATTTGTAATGCCTAATACAGTGTAAATGTTATGCAAACATTATTCTACAGGGTTGGAGATGAAGTTCAATGGTAGGGTGCTTGCCTAACATATCTGAAGCTCTGGGTTTGATCCTGAGCATTGCAAAATAGAAAAACCTACTGTTATACAAAGTAATTCTGCTTACCCTTAACCAGCCATCCCATGTTAGCAGCTCTCCTGTCAAAAGGCAAGCAGAGATCCTAGCTTCTGATAAGTCCTCCCCAAAATGACCGCAACACATAGACGTATGTGTATGTAGAGTGCTGAGAGAAAGGGGAAACCTCCCATCACCAGAAGGGAAAAGAGAGAGAGATTTACCATTAACAGGCTACCTACAACATTCTGCATTTTACTTCTTTTACTTAACACAATTACATTATCTTGGAGAATATTTTGTATCAGCACATATTTTAGCTACATAATTCTTAATGATTGCAAAGAATTTCATGATGTGGCCAAATTGCAGTTTATCTAACTTATCTTTTTTTTGGAGGAAGGGTCTTGCTGTGTAGTTCAGGCTGGTTTTGAACTGGTAGTGATGCTCCTGCTTCAGCATGCTGGGTATCCTATATTCTATTGAATGCAGTTGATATCAGCATTTTGCTATTGCACAAAGTACTTTAAGGTATATCTTTGTTCAGGTGTCATTACACAGAAGATATTTGTAATGTAAATCTACAGAAATTGAACTGGTGCACAAGCGTGTACATTTCCATGTTTAATTGATAAATAATAATTATACATATTTATGATGTACTGTGTGATATTATGGTACTGAATACATTGTGTAATGATCAATTCAGGATATTTAATTTATCGATCATCTCAAACATTTGTCACTTGATTATAATGAAGAAATTTAAAGTATTCTTGAATTATCTTAATTTATATTGTATAATTTTACTTAGTGATGCATGCTGTGATGCTAGGCTAATCCAGGGCCTTTTTTTTTTTTTTTTTTTTTTTTTTTTTTTTTTTTTTTTTTTTTTGTGTGTGTCTTTTTGAAACAAGGTCTCAGTATACAGTTCAGGCTGGCCTTGAGCTCACTTTTGTAGCCCAGGCTGGTCTCGAACTCACACCAATCTTCCTGCCTCAGCCTCCCGAGTGCTGGGATTACAGGCGTGCACCACCACTCCATGCTAGGCAAGTGGCCTACCACTGTGTTACATCCCCAGCCCTTATGATGCGATATTATTAAGAATAATCACCCCTCTGAGTAACAGTGTGCTCACTCTGTTCCTCCTGTCGATGTGTGTCTCGTACTCATCAACCAGCATCCCCATGGCTCTTTAGCCTCCTCAGCCTCCAGTCACCACTGTTTTACTCTTCTCAAATGCAGACGTCAAGACCCAGTTCTATAATTCAGCTTCTTTAGATTCTGCCTGAGTGAAATCACATAGTATTTACCTTTGTGTGCCTGGCTTATTTTATTTAGCATCATGATCTTCACTCCATCCATCTTGCCACAAATGACAGCAGTTTCTTCTTTTTAAAGACTAAATGGCAATTGAACTCTTAATAGCTATGGTAGACACAACACACATTTTTATTCTTATTACATCACAAGCAAGAGCAACAACAGAAGCACATTTAATGTGAGTAAAGCCAGCATAGGAATGATTATCTTGATGTAGTGTTAAGCATGATTTATGATCTCCAGTAGTGGACATTTAACTGTCCACTAAAACATGAGATTATTTATCATCCTGGTATTATATTTACTCTTTGTGATATATAGCTAGAGTCTTGGGTTTCAGAGCAGAAGTGTGAGGTTCTGATTTTAATGTTCTGAGAGGGACAGGCTTACTTATTTCCTGCCCTGTTCATGTTATCACTAGTGTCATTAGGGTAGATTTGTTGTCATTGCTTATTCACATTACAACCTTATGTCAATAATATTGGAATTGTAATGGCTCATATACTCTGTGAAATATGATGGAAATAAACTACAATGCATTGACCTCAAAAAAATAAAGACTAAATGGTATTCCATTGTGTGTGTGTGTGTGTGTGTGTGTGTGTGTGTGAGTGAGTGTGTGTGACCTTTTTTGTAGCCATTCACCTGTTGATGGACACTTAGGTTGGTTTTGTGCTTTGGCTATCTTGAATAGTGCTGCAGTACACCTGGGGGTGCAGATGTCTCTCCGACATACTGATGTTGTAACCTTTGGTCATACACCAAATGTGGGATGGCTGGCTGATATTGTAGATCTATATCACAGCTGTGAGGATCCTCCATATTGTTTTCCATAATTTACATTTGTGCCACTAGTGCACAAGGATGCCCTTTCTTTCACATCCTCGCCAGCATTTACCTTCTTGCTTGTTACTAATAGCCATTCTAATGGGAGTAGGTAGTATCTCGTTGTGGTTTTGATTTGCATTTCCCTAATGATTTGTGATGTGGAGCATCAGTGCACTCATCAGTCATTTGTATGTCTCCTTTTTGGAAGTGTCTATGCAGTTCTTTTGCCAAGTTTTAATTGGGTTATTTTGAGGTTTGTGTTACCAAATTTTTGTTTTCCTTCTATAGTCTCAATCTTAACCCGTCATCAGATATATAGTTTGTGGCTATTTCACCCCATTGTATTTTTGTCACTTTGCTCAGTCAATTACTTCCTTTGCTGCTTTCCTTTGGTCCTGTCTTCATCACAGTATGAATAGACCAATGGGGGCAAACCTGTGGCATGTGCACCTCAGCCTCTGTCATCACTGAAAGTTTGAAACCATTCCCCATCAGTGTAAATGCATTGTGGGACTCTGTGCTTGGGGGACACAGTGGGAGCCTGAGGTAGAGCAGTGGGATGGAGGTGGAGGCAAGGAAGGCAGACGCTCCTTGCTCTCCCTGTGAGTGTGGCAGAGGAGCCCATGACAGTCCTGATGGTAGCAGAGGTAGCCTAGGAGTGTTTTCTCCAACACCTGAAGTATCTAGTGGCACCAAAAATACTTAGAATTCACAAACCCACAGGTTGCAACTGTGTGGTAGACAACAGAATTTCTTCTGGACCTTGCCATCCTCCTCAGCTTCAGGCAGGACTGTTTCTGAACCCCTTATGTGTGTCACAAGCTGAGGTCCAGCAAGCCTTACTGGCATTTTGTTGCAGAAAGAGAGTATACCAGCAAGGCGTATTTTCATCCATTGTCCCAACATTCACACACACAGCAAGAGGACCAAATGCAGAAGCCCAGACCCAGCATGGCTCTTGGCCTGAGATTTCTCTGAGCTGTACATGGGTGCTTTTAGGTGCAAGAGCAAGGGTGCAGTTTGGTTTCTCTGCATGGCAGTGTGTGGTAGTGGCCATCTCAAGTGAAGGAGAAGCTGTTGCTCACAACTGCTCTTTGCTGATGCCCCAGGATTGCTGATAAGTCAAATGCAATGTTCACCACTTCCACCCCGTTAACTTCCCTTTGTCATGGCCTCCTTACTGCTCTGCCCATGCCCTGTGGATTCTGCACCCTGATGTCTCCCTCAGCATCTCCTGGCTGCCTGGCTGCCTCACTACATGTGTTCCTTGGCATGTCTTTCATACCTATGTTCCCCACCAGAGGAGCTATCACTGGATTAACTGGTCCCATTGAAGTCTGAATGACTCCTATGAGTCTGAATCCTCAGTGCAGAGCCTGTCATATGCTGCTGAGTCTTCCCAACCCAAACGACAGATGGCTGTTAGCTATAGGTTCTCTGATCAGAGCCTGGCACAAAGTAGTCACTCAACAAAATATTGTATGAGTAAATAGTAACCTAGAATGGAAGATTCACTTTAGAAGAGGGCTGTAAGTAAGGCAAGCAAGCCAAGCATCATAGGATTCTTCTCCAACATACAAATATATTGAAGGCAAAACTCAGCGAATTAACAAAGTTACTGTTGTGCTCCTATCTCCAAATGCACAGGTTGAATATTGAGAGGAACATAGGTTTTGCCATCAGATAGATCTGAATTCAAATTCTGAGTGCCAGTAACTACCCAGCTTTGGCCAGTTCATTGACCTCTCCATTCCCTTGCCAGTAAAACACAGTTTACAACATCTACTTTGCAATATTATGAAAACTGGCATAGATCAAGAAAGCAAAATGTCCACTACAACATCTAATATATGACATTCAAGAGAAATTATCTTCTGTGTTTTTTTTTTTTTTTTTTTTTTTTAGAGTCTAGTACATAACCCCACCTGGTCTTTTAAAAAATTCTTTTAATTAATTAGTTTGTTTGGTACAGTGTCTCACTATACAGCTCAGACTCATAGTAATCCTTCTGTCTCAGCCTCCGCAGATGACATTACAGGTGTACGCCACCACTCCCAGTTTCAGGGCCAGCACAGCATGCCCAGGATTCTGGGGCCAGCACAGCATGTGGTACCGGGGATCAAACTCAGGTCCTTGCACTTGCTAAGTAGATGCTTAGATCACTCAGCTTAGACTGCTGAGCTATGTCCTCATCCCTACTGGCTGGGCTTGAACTCCCTGTGTATCATAGGCTGACCTCCAATGCATGATCTTCCTATCTCATCCTCCCACATGTTGAGATCAGAGGCTCGCACCTGCTTAGATATGTGCAGGGACCAAGGTTAAATTCCCCATAGCACACGTGCTGAGCCCACAACTGAGACCAGGCATGGTGGCACATGCCGGCAATCCCAGGACTGGGGAGGCTGAAAATGGGAGGATCACTATGATTTAAATCTGTATAGTGAGGGGCCCGGCAGGATGGCTCAGCGGTCTAAACCGCCTGCTGAGGAAAGCTTAGGCGGCTGCAGGGACCGCGGTTCGATCCCCGGCACCACATGCTGCGCCAGCCCTGCCCTCGGGGCAGGCTGAGCCGGCCATAAAAATAAATAAATAAACAGAAGTTCTGAAACAAGAAAAAAATAAATTAAAAATAAAATAAAATAAAATAAATCTGTATAGTGAGACCCTGTAGACCCTGTACCAAATACATAAAAAAAGTTTTTAACTTAAAACTTCTGGTTTGTGACTCTTAAGTGTAGTTGCTTTTGCAGACATAAAGTTGGATTTTTCAAGTTAACACATACCCAGGCACCATATATATTTCCACTTACTGATATTTATAATTGAAGGGAAATTTCTTGTCCTTTCCTCTAGTTGTTTAGCTTGAGACAACTCATCACTTTTCTAATGTTCCCTTAAAATACGATGCTAAGAATCCCGCCTCCCTGGTAGTTCTACATCCTGAATTCTGCTTTATTATCTGGACTATTTCCCCATTTTTCTGGGAACTGACTGCCAATAAACGTGCCTGGCCTGCAGATGTGGGACTCTGGCTGGCTTCCCATGGGGCAGTAGTGAGGTGTCTGCCTAGTACACAGATATTTACAACTTGCTTCCCAGGCCCCTGGCCCTGTGCTGTGAATGACATTATTTCCACAGTCCAATCGCAAAGTAGGAAAGTGAGAAAGGGACTGTCTCCAAAGTCAGTGTTATTCTGTTAGGTGGGAGACCTGTGGATTATTTTTCTGCCTCAGTCCTTCACTTATGGACATTGATGAACATGCCAATTTAGCCCTGTCACTAACAATGGGCAGTGCAGGTTGTTGTACGTTTATCTGCATGTACATACATGAATAGTTCCATAGTGTAACTTTAAAAGAACAGTTACTGGATCAAATAGCTTGTAAATAGTTACTTTGAGTACGTATTAGAATATTGTCCTCCCCCAAAAGCTTAAAATACATATTCCTGTGCTTTACCTCAACTATTGCACTCCTACATTTTATACCCTAGAGGAACTCTAATATAAGTGAATGAAGAAACATACCATGAATAATTATGAAAGCATTGCTTTTCATAGCAAAATAAAAGAGGACAGATTCATGGATAAGTAAAATCGGGCTAGATTCAAACAAGGGAATACTACATAGCATCAACATATCTAAAGCTATATGTATCAACATTGAATATTTGTTTTTCTTTCTTTTATTTTTTTCCAGATCTTGGGTCAAACCTAGGGCCTCATTTATACATGCTAGATTAGCACTCTACTACTGAGCTATACCCCCAGCCCTCAACACAAACATTTGTCACAAGCTTAATGTTTAACAAAGGAAGTAAACTACAAAGGGATGTGTATAGTTTGATACAGTTTATTCAGCTTAAGAACACGATTATCGAGGCTGGATAGCTCTGTGGCACAAGTGCCTGCCTGGCAAATGCAAGGTTGTGAGTTTGAGCACTGGTTCCTCCCCCCCAAAGAAAAGAATGGGATTATCCTTGTAATCCCAACACTCTGGGAGATAGAGACAGAAGGATCACAAGCTTGACTTCAGCCTAAGCAGTTTAGTGACTTAGTGAGGTCCTGTCTCAAAATAAAGAAATAAAAGAATAAATGAATGAATAAATAAATAAATAAATAAATAAATAGCTAAGGACATAGCTCAGTGCAAAGGCCCTGAGTTTAATCCTCATTATGCACTACAGAGGGATAGTACATTATTCATGACCACATGCACAGCACATTTTAAAATGTATAAGTCAGAGATCCCCAGCTCAAGACCATGCTTTCCCTGTGGACTAGGAGAATGATTGGGAAGGTTCAGGGAGCTTCAGCTGAACCATAATTCATTCAATTTTTTTAAAGAAAAATATGAGAAAATGGATTTGTTACAAATGTTGTGTGTTTGAAATAGTTACCATGTTAAAAAAAAAAAAAAAAAAAAGCAAAATGAGGGCCAGTGACATAGCTTCCTGACTAAATGCCTGCTCAAGCAAGCACAGGGACTGGGGTTTGATCCCTGGCACCATACTATGCTGGCCCTGCCCCTGGACACCCTGAACCGGCCACTGAAACCAGGCATGGTAGCACAGATTTGTAATCCCAGCACTGGGGACCCCAAAGACAGGAGGATCACTACTAGTCTGAGCTGTGTAGTGAGATCCTATACCAAATACTTAAAAAAAAAAAAAAAAAAAACAAGGAGATTGCCAATTAGCTCAGCTATTTAAAGCACCACCTTGAGCCAACCCAGTCAGGTGCAGGGAACCACAATTCAATCCCTTAGCTCCCCATGCTACACCAGACCAGCCCTTAAGGCAGCCTGAGCCAGCCAAAAAAATCCTTTTTAAGAAAAGCAGTGCATGGCAGAGAGTGCAGGAAACTGAGGCTCAGAGAGGGTCATGACCCTGGCAGAGGTGCAGGGCCACCCAGTAATTCAGGGTAGATCAGTTCTACAAGAAGAGACTTACATCCCGATTCACTGAAAGCCTCTTTTCTGAAAGACACAGAATAAATGTATGAGGTGAGTCTCTTGGGCAGCATTATAATTCTTGTCTTCCAGGCTCACAGGATGACAACTGAATTTTTGCTGTTGTCACCCTAATATGAATGCCTGCCTGTCTGCTCAGTAGGGAGTCCTGGCTATACCAGAAACAAATGTGCAGGGCACCTGGGATGAACATTAGGCGAAGCCCTGGCTTTGGCAAGAGCCTTTCTGGAACCAAAGTGTTGCTTGTGCCTCCTGCAAGCAGCACTGCCTAATTAGATGACGCCATGGGACTGTCAGGCTTTATCAGGACCACTGGTCTAAAGTAGAAACCAGGAGGGCTGTGAAGGGCTGTTTCTGTGTGTTTGGCCCCACTGCCATGGTTCCCACTCACTTTTTGCTTATGCTTTCTCTCTGTGAGCAAGTGGGACCTAGAAGCTCTCTCAGGCAGACAGGAAGAAAGCTGCTAACAAAAAAGATAAGAGTCAGTAAGGGAAGTAATTAAGTAAACACATAAAAAAGGGTGTGTGGAAAGAATTTGGGGTGAGGACTGATAGCGGTTTAGTAGGCTTTTCAAAGGAATCTTCTGAAGATGTGCGAAGCCAGGTAGCTGGGAAAGAATTCACTGAGAAATGTCCGTTACAGGCTCTCACGCCTCCTCACAGCATCCCTTGCTGCATCCCCCATGGTGTACGTTTATTTTTGCTTCTAACTTTTCCTCTCTTTTGTTCAGTCCAAGTTCATCCTGCAGAGCCACCTTACCCTTCACCGCACTTTTTCAAATTAATTTTGTCACTGCTTTTGGCTTGCTTCATTCACTGAAAGAAAGAAGGAAAGAAAGAAAGAAGGAAAGAAAGAAAGAACGAAAGAAAGAAAGAAAAGAGTGTCCATTATGTAGCAGCCAGGTGGTATAAGTAAAGCAGCTCCATGCCCTGAATTGTCCAGAAAAGTCCCACTTTCAAGTATTCTATTCTGTTTTTCAAACCAGGAATCATGATTTGCAATTCAGATAATAAGGTCACTCTAGTTAGAGTGGCTGTCTAAGTCCTCCAGGAAAGCCTGATTTAGAATTCCCCTCAATGGGTGACAAGGTCCTATAGGGTCTGCCCTTGGGACACAAAGGCTTGAGTGAAGTGGCCTCTTACACAGCCAAGAAATATAAATTTCCTTCTGGACCTCTCACTCCATTAGTGTCCCTATAGCCTGAGGGATAAGTTTTGACCCCACTGTCCTGGGTTTCAGTGTGTGCTGCAATAACTGTCAATGTGGGAAATATTCTTTTTTTATATTTATTTGGTACAGGGTCTCACTACACAGCTCAAACTCATAGTGATCCTCCTGTCTCAGTCTCTCCAGTGCTAGTATTATAGACATGTGCCAACACACACGAACACTATGGCCCACTCAGTGTGCCCAGGGGTGTGCTTTGCACAGCATATGGTGCTGGGGATCAAACCCCGGTCCCTATGCTTGCCGAAGCAGGTGCTTAGTCTGGGCAGCTATCTCCCCAGCCCTAACGCAGGCAATGTTCTTGAGCTTCAGTTTCCTCATCTGTGAAAGACAGGGTTATTCCGTGCAGTAAGTGAGTTGGTCATTGCCTTTGAAGTCCTGCATGAATATTAGGCATTAAAATTTGTTCATTCAACAAATAAATGCTTACTATAAGCCAGGTCCAATGATCCAGAGAATACAGAGGCTAGACCTGGGAATACAGCGGTGAGCAAAACACACAGGGCCTTGATGATGTGGACCTTTCAGTTCAGAGAAGTGAGCAGACGCTAACCAAAGAATCATCCCACCCAGAGTTCAAGCAGAGAGGAAATATGCCCAGAACGCTCTTTCAGAAAGCTTACTATGAGCTGAGCTGGTGGTGCATACTCAATCTCAGCACTTAGGAGGCTGAGGCAGGATGATCCTTGTGGGTTAGAAACCAGCCTGGACTACAGAATAAGCTCAAGGCCAGCCTGAACTGCATAATGAGCCCTTGTCTCAAAAAGACGAAAAAAAAGCATAAAAAACCTCGGTCTCAAAAACAAAAGCTCAGTCTCTGCTGTGTAACTTAGTGACAGAGCACTTGTGTAGCACACACAAGGCCCTAGGTTGCAGTGAATGGAGTGAGCTAATGAAGCTGACTTCCTGCTGTGTGGAGACCATAGGAAGGGCTCTAGTGGGCCACTTGGGAGGCTTCTGCCAGTGACAGTAGCTTAGACTGAGGTGGTGACAGTGCCCGTGGTGGTGACATCATCTATCCAGTGATGAATGCTGGATAGATTGTAGAGGGAGAGTCTGTGGAAAGTGGTGATGGACTGATTTGGAGAGGTGAGCAAGAAGCAAGGACTTGGGCCACCTGGAGCCATAAAGGCAGTGCCAAGGCTGCCGAGGGGCACCAGGGAGGCTCAGCTTCTCTTCTTCTGTAGAGCAGTGTCCCTCAGTTACTAGACCTAATCTTCAATATGCGTTCAGTATTGTCAAACTTGGCTTGTGTCTAGAGTACGAGAGCCATGTATATGGCATCTTTCTTAAGTTGGCATTTCTCCTTAAAGGCAAATCAGTTATTTCTGAATATGGAATGGGATGTTACTTTACATCCATGTCCACCAGACACTGCAGAAGTAATAAAAATGTTACCTCAGAAATATAGAAGGAAGCTAGTATCTCAAGAGGCCATGGAATTTATCCAGCACAGAGGCCCAGAATAATGATGTGGCTGCTACTTGTTGTCAGACAAAGGAATTATCTTTATAATGAAGGACTTCCAAAATGGTGTATGAAAAGTTACATATTAAATAACCTTGATGGGATATTGTCAGTGGCACAAATACCTACCTGGCAAGCATATGGACCCGAGTTTAATTCCAAGTACCAAATAAATAAATAACCTTAATATTATAATTTTCTACAAAAATAAACATAAAAAATTTGGATACTTACATATTCTAATTTATGCATCTTAGCTTCTCCACAAGCTTCGTGATTGTTTATATACCTTATATTTATTAAAGTATACATTTGGAAAAAAATAACCTAGCTGCCATTATCATCGGATGTTCAAAACATTCTTCAGCCTAGATGTTTCCTGGGGATTGCTATATGTTCTTTGAATTGAATTCCTCTCGAAGTTTTTGCTCAATAGTTTTTATTCCAGGAGGCCAGAGGAGGAGATGGCTTGAAAGAGGAGGAGCCAACAAGGGCCAAGACAAGCTTGAGTCTCATAAGAATTAATCACACTTAACCCCAGTGAACCACTCTGTAGTTTCCAAGGGAATTTCACACCAATTATTTGTGCTCATATTTTGCAAGTGGCAGGCCAGAGCTGTCTCCAGACACCCAGTCTAGCGATTTCATTCCTTATTGCACTACCAGATCCTTAAAACCTTTTTGGAGGGTGGAGGGGGCAGGGGTTTTGTGATCAACAATGTAGTTCCAACAGACATACAAGGCCCTTCTTTGAAACAGTTGATTGCATGTGCATTGAGAATTAGTGTAAAAGGACATTTGCTGTGTTTGTTCCCACACCACTCGTTCCCTACACACATCAACAAGGCTTTCATTTCTCAATCCTTACAGGCCCACCCTTCTTCAGAAGCTATTATCTGCCTGACAATCGATTGAGACCTCTTGTCTTTTTTCTTCTCTCCATTAAAATCTAAGGAATGAAGTTCCCATCTGCCTTGTAGCAAACAAATCTCTTCTTTATACCTGTTTCCCAGAAGCTGAAGAGCTTTTTTCCTTTCTCCAACTTCTATAGTTCTCTCTTCAGAACACTTGACCCTCATAGTGATTTTTAACTGAAGGTGGCAGTTAAATTGGCTTCCCAAAGTTAGACTGTCTCTCCAAATCTCTCTGCATTTACCCTGCCTTCACCAATCCCTGAAATAGGAAGGGAAAAAATCATGCAAACATATTTTCTTTAATTGTTTTCCTCTTTCTAAGCAGGCCTATGTTTTGCATAAGGTACAAAATTGCCAGGGACCACTGGCAGCATGCATTTCCACTGCGTAAGCAGCTCTCTTGCCAGCACATAGGGCTGATGTGACCACCACAGCAGCAATGTCTAGGAATGAGCAGTACCCAACATGGCGCCCTTCCTGAAGCCCTCCTGTGGGAAGACAGATAGATGGAGATACCGAAGCTTCAGGCTCAAGCTGAATGAGGACCCAGTAGCAAGGAAATGCTTCTAGATCAGTCTTGTGGGTTTTGAAGGCAAGAGGAAAGGGAAGGCAAGGAGATTGGATAGAAAAGCAGAAATAACAAAAGAAAGGTGAGAGGAGTGTTTGCAAGGAGAGGAATAGAGATACATCTGTGAAAAGAAAAACAGATCCTTTGATGCAATTTATTCAATACATTTATATCTATACAAACTATTAGGGCATATGATATTACATATATGAAATATTGTATTTCATGTATTTTTGTCAATGTGGTTTATTTTTTATTTTTTAGTCATTTTAATGAGAAAAAAGATAAAACATCAATGAAACAGTTTCAAAGCAAGTTAGCAGGATCCTGTCTTTATAGTAGTTATTCAGAGGACAAGATGCAGACCTGATATCTTGTCCAAACATCAGTACAGGGCCCAGAAAGATGGTTCAGTGGTCTAAAGCACCTGCTTAGGAAAGCTTAGGCAACAGCAGGGACCACAGTTCAATCCCCAGGACCACATACTGCACCAGCCCCACCCCAGGGTAAGCTGAGCCATCCATAATACAAAAAACAATAATAATCAACATTAGTACAACTTTTATTCTCAAAGAATTAAGACAAAGTAGCTGTATAGCTAGCCTAACACTCTTGTGCATGTATATATACATATATATATATATATATATATATACATATATATATATGCATATATATATCTTTTTTAAAGTTTCTAATATGAGGAGAAAATAGCATACAATGTCTTATAAGTAGATTATAAGTCAAAGATACAGTATGAATCATAAATCAAAAAGTATAAACAATATTGAGAAAAATAATTAAATATTAATTAATTAAAATTAAATTAAATATTCCAAAGCAATATTCCAAAATTCAAATAAATTCATGAGTTCAACTTATAGGCCAGAATGCTGTGTATCATATGTATGAATCTGTAATCAATTCAGAGTAGTGACATAGTATTTGAATAGGTGAATATATACAAAGATATCAACTAAGAAAAAGTTTCCATGGTAGTAAAGAATTACTAAGAATAAAGCATAACATACATGCTGGAATGGCAAATATATGACCAGAACTTGTAACAGTTTGGGGATAGGATATTGTGCAAAGTTCTAGTATGTCGTGTGCATGGACAGTATCCATGATGCTTACTGGTGGCCAGGTGTCACTTGTGGGACTGAGCTACTGCAATTTCCTTGATATCCACCCTGTACACACAGAAAGAATCATGACCCATAGGGTACAGGGTAAGTCCACTTGTAGAATATGTTGATGGACATGTTCTGCTGCTGAATACAAAAGAATAGTTGAAAGACTGCATTTGTATACCTTTTTTTCCCCAGTGTTTAATTGTATGCCCTATTTGGTGGGTTCTTTTCATTCTTCTTCATGGAGTTGTCATTTTGATCCTTCTCTGGAATATCTTTTAGTAAACTGTGCAGAGTTGGCATTGTCATCATGAAATTCTTTAGTTGTTCTTTGTCATGGAAGTGTTTCACTTCTCCATTGAACTTGAAAGAGAGTTTTTCAGGGTATAGCAGTCTGGGCTGGAATTTTTTTTCTTGCAAGACTTGAAGTACTTTGCTCATGGTCTTCCTGACTTGATGGTTTATGAAGAGAAATCTGCTGTTATTCTGATGGGTTTACTTTTAAATGACATCCGTTCCTTTTCTCTAGCAGCTTTTTTTTTTAATATTTTATATTTTTCTTGTTTCAGAACTTTTGTTTGTTTTGGTTATTTATTTTTATGGCCAGCTCAGCCTGCCCTCAGGGCAGGGCTGGCACAGCATGTGGTGCCGGGGATTGAACTGTGGTCCCTGCAGCCGCCCAAGCTTTCCTAAGCAGGCACTTTAGACCACTGAGCCATCTAGCAGCTTGTAGTATACTGTTCCTGTGCTGAGTTTTTGGGATCTTGATTGCTATATGTCAGGGAGTGGTTTTAATTGGGTTGATGTAATTTGGAGTTCTATATGCTTGGAATATCTGAATGTCAAATTGTTTCCCCATATTTGGGAAGCTTTCTGCTATTACTTCTGCCTATATTCTTTTTATATCATTTGTATTGAGTCCTTCTTTCTCATTGATGCCTATTAGTCTTACATTGTTCATCTTTGCATCATCTTGCAGATGTTGAATTATTTTTTTGCATCCTGTTTTTTTTTGTTTTGTTTTGTTTTGTGGTACTGGGGATTGAATTCAGAACCCTGTGCTTGCCAGGCAAGTGCTTATTCTACTGAGCTATTTCCCTGGCGCCTCTAGTTGTTTTTAAGAGATCTTTTCTTACCTCTTCACTAGTTGTAGTGGTGTCTTTAAGATCTGAAAGTCTGTTTCCACTTTGTTGAAACAGTTTTGCCAGCTTGTTATTGAGGTTTTACGTTTCTGTATAGCACTTTGAATCTGCTTCTTGCATTGTATTACTTTCCTATATTGCTCATTCAAGGATTCTATCATTTTTCTATTCTCTATTTTCTTACCAGCGTCTTGTTTAGAAGCACTTAGTACTTCTTTTATTATAGGTATTATTTCTTCTTTTACTTCAAAAATCACTGCTGACCTGATTTCCTCTATACCTTTCTGTAGTTGTTTCTTTACTTTGGATGCTATTATTTCAGAGATTTCAGGTGTGTGATTTCCAATTTCTTCTATGCTATTGTCTACTCTATTTGTTTCGGGTGGGCTCAGAGCCTGAGAGTGTATTTTTCTCCTTCTCTTTATCATTTTGTATAGCCCTGCCTTCTGATCTTTGGTAGAATTCTTACCTTAGCACCAGATCTGGTTCTACCAAGTTCAAACTAGTCCAGGTGGGTGTGTCAATGTGGTTTTGTTACTGGAAAATGTCACATTTTTTGGTAAAACCTTCAAGTACCACTGATAAATTTCAAGTGAAAAGTCCAGGCCAAAGTCCTTTCCCAACCCTGTCCAAGCCTTTCTCATACTCCACAGAAACCATCTATAGTAGTTATTTATGTGTCTTTTTAGTATTTGTGTCTGTCTGTGTGGTACTGAGGATGGAACCTAGGAGCATACTACCCCTGAGCTACATTGCTAGCCTTTTTTAAATTTCTGAGGGGAGCAGCATTTCATTGAGTTACCCTGGCTTATCTTGAACTTGTACCCTGTGCTGGGCTGTTTGTGTGTCTTTACAGATGTGTTCCCTCCATACATAAGCATACCTCTGGGGCCTTTGTGCACCCATGATATTGAACTACACATGCTGATCACTACTATAGTGCACAGTGGTGGTCACACAGGCCAAGAGGGCCAAACTGTTCACACAGCTGTGATCCTCCAGTGGTAGGAATGATCTAGGTCAGACAGGGAGAATAAAAGGCTCAACCTCATCAATCCAGGCAACCTCTAGGGCCTCTTGGCTCTTCACTTATGGAATTCTAGGCATGATAGGTGGGTGCACAACAGAACGGCCAGTGCAAGAGGCAGTGCTGAGTGAAGGAAAGGGCCTGGGGCCAGGGCAAGGATGGGGACAGTCTGCTGCCTGGCATGGGTTCCTCTTTCTTCAGAAATGCCTGTGTTCACAGCTTCTCCTTGCACATCTCGTTGTGCTCAAGACCCAAAGCCAGTTCCTTTTTTTCTCTTGGTCAAAAGAAGAGTGGTGTGGCAATGAGGTTCTGAGGAAAGCCCTGGTGCTAGGGTCAGGGAGGGTGTGGTAGGAGGAACCCGCATCACAGCTTACTCAACTGTTAGATTTTTACTCAACTCAGACAGCCCCAGAGCCTCTGTGGTCCTGGAGAACAGTAGCGAGAACCATGGAGACCCAGCCTAGAGCCTGGAATGGTGAGCACAACTGCGTACCGTGAGGGGGGTCTAAGGGTTTAGCAGCACCTTGTGGGGGCTGGCAGTGAGGGACAGGACAGGTATCTAGAGCACCCAGACAACAGGTAAGCAGGCCATGTTTGGAAATCATTCAGACTCAAACACAGGTTTGAGGGTTTGGTCCCCTGTCCCTGGGCAAAGGCAGTGGCCCCATGCCAGCTGCTTGATTTTCAAACCAGCCCTTCCCAGCCAGTGAGGGTGGTAGGGCCCAGCCAAGGGTTCCAAGAAGCTGTGCTGCAAAGGAAAGGTATTTCTTCCTGAAGTAACTCTGGAGGAAGCTCTTGGTCACTGGCCCCACCTGCAGTTTCCCCATCACCTCCAGTGCTGAAGTAGAGTGCCAGCATTTCCTTTCCATTGCTACTGTTGCCTCCTGCAGCCTAGAAGCCCTCGATAGTCCTGGCATCCTGAAGCACCAGTAACAAAGGCCACACACCCCATAGCCCAGCAAGGAAAGCAGCAGCTTCACAACCACTCCCAATCGCATGTGGGTGGTGGCCTTGCCCAACTTCTGCAATATCAGCCCCTCTTCCCACTTATCAAGGGACAGGCCCATGCTGATTAAGACCCTCTCCGTAATGTTGGTAGTTCAGAATCTAGTTTTGAGGCCCATGTACACAGAAGCTATGCAGTCACATTTTCTAGGATGGATGCTTTCATTAATGCACATATGAACATGCTCTGGGGCTTGCCTTTCCTAGAGCTCTGGCTCCCAAAGCCCTACATCGAAAACCTATCACCTCATCACTTGGGAGCTTTTTGCTGCAGACTCATATGCATCAACTGATCTCCACTAAGACAAGATCCCTGGGAAAGCTGACCAGGGCATTCCTGAGAGTAGGCTAAGGGAATGGTCTCATGGCCTTGTCATTCCTCACATTATTGCTTTTAGGGTATTCCAGGCTAAGTTATCCTACCAGGAAAATCAAGGATATGGGGGTTGGCATCTAAAGACCTAGTTCAGGAGATAGCTCAGCAGTCTAAAGCACCTGATTAGGCAAACTATGAAAAGTGCAGGCACTGTGTTTCAATCCCCAGCACTACATGCCTTGCCAACCCTGCTCTCGAGGGGGGCTGAACCCACTACAGTAAAACAGAGACCTAATTCAAGTCTCAACCTTGATATGTCCTATTTATATCACCTTACTAAGACCTTTCATCTCACCAAGATTTACTGCTCAGCTTTTTAAAATGAGGCCAAGAAGGGGCCCAAGAGATAGCTCCATGGCACAAATGCCTGCCTGGCAAGTGCAAGGTCATGAGTTTGAACCCCAGTTCCACAAAAAGAAATGAGTTCAGGAGCTGGACACACAGCTACAATCCCAGCATCAGGAGGCTGAGGCAGGAGGTCTGAGACTAGCCTGGACTACACAATGAGTTCAAGGCCAGCCTAAACTACATAGTGAGACCCTGTCTCAAAAAAAAAAACAAAACATAAAATGGGGCTAAAAATGTCTATCTAGAAATGTGGTGAAGAATAAAAAGAAATGTATTATAGTGGATCCTATGAAATTATCGAAAGCAGTTGAATAATAGTAACTTTTAGCAGTTCAACCTAATATAAAAGGTGTTTTATAAAGTATAAAGCACTATAATAAGTAGTCCTGGGTAAGTATTCATTATTCTTAAGAGATATAATTGGAAAGTAACAGAATATTGTTTTTGCAATAAACGACTAAGCCCTTTCATAAGAATACAGGTCATACTAACAGAAGAAACCACTTCTTCAACAGCTACAAGCAGCTGATGCTTCCTGCAGTGTGCTGGCCTAGGAAATGGGGACAAGGTATTTTAGGAGGCTAGATCAGCTTACAGAAAGTCAAGGAGGTAAGCAGCAGGGTGGCTTATGAGGGCTTCTATCTGGAAATGGCTCACTCACAGAAGCACAGGAGGAGCCAGCCCATGCTGTGCACCATGTGGGAGAACTCACCCCTTGGTTCCATTTTCCAGGCCAAGCATGCCTGAGCTGGGCTTTCTTTATGAGGGGCAGGGCCATGGCGTACATCAGGAACCCAAGTGACAGTCTTCAGTAGCATGAGCCACTGTACCTGTGACTTTGTCTCCAGTAGGACCCATAGATATTTTTATACCTCATTACTACTGCTACAGATAGCTTGATACCTCTTCCATTCATGACTACCTCAAAACCACGGAGGTTACTAGGTGCACCACTAGGTTTTGTTACTGAATGTGTTTTTTTTTTTTTTTTTTTTTGTCTTTTTGAGACAGGGTCTCGCTATGCAGTTGAGGCTGGCCTTGAGCTCACTTTTGTAGCCCAGGCTGGTCTCGAACTCGCACCAATCCTCCTGCCTCAGCCTCCCGAGTGCTGGGATTACAGGCGTGAGCCACCACGCCCGGCTACTGAATGTGTTAATGAAACACATTACCATGTAACAAGTTTTAAAAGATAGATACATAGATAATTTAAAAGTTAATTGATTTCCTTTATATCCTATGAATTTTATGTTTGTGAAAACATTCTGAGAAGGGCTACATAGGTTTCATCAGACTCTTGAAGGAATCCAGGACATGAAAATGTTACAAATTCCAGGTTTGGAGACTTGGTGGTAAATGCAGCTAACTGCGGTCACTGGGGAGCACTAGGAGAGGAAGCATGCACTTATACTCTGTGGCCACCATGGATGCACTGAGTGGCTCTGAGCAGGAGGCTGCCCAAGGTGACACTGGTGTCTCTCCAGCCTGGGATTCCAGACGTGGCAATAGCTTAGTAGAAACAGAGGTCAGAAAGAATGGAGAAATAGGTTAGTGGAAGATGGTTCTATCTAAAGTGTATTAAATTGGAGACTAAAGAAAAAATAGACACCAAAAAATAAAAAAGTAGACACCCAGGTTCTGGGAAATATAAGTCGGCAAACAAGGAACACAGATATGGCCACAGGAAAGATTTGAGAAGCATCCTTTGTGCTGTGTACAGAAGAATCTGGAATAATTGTAACCATCAATGCAGAAATGGCAGTGAGACAAAAGGGCCAAGGCACGAGGATGTCATAGTCTAGCTTCTCCTAGAGATATTCTGTTGGACAGAGACTTGCATGTGGGAGCTTTCTGGGACTTCCTTCTAGAATAGTCCCAGTGAGGGAGTATGGGAGGCATGATTGGCCAGAGGGCAGAGTGAAACTGTAATGTGCTTGCACCAGAGACCATGGTTCATCCTATTGCGAACTCTGAAGCTACAACAGCCTTTCAGATGGTCCTAATTGAGACCAGCTAGCTGGACCTCTCTCCTGTGCTCTTTCTTACAGTCTCTTGGCTGGACTTTGGGTGCAGGTTGGACTAGGGAAGGGATGTTGCTTGGAGAGGGACTCAACTGTGAGCCAACCCCTGTCAGTTGCAGAAGAACTGTCATGGAGCTGAGTGGCAAGTCCTCAATGGCTGCTCAGAGTCTGGTGTCCTGTGATGCAGGAAATGGAGCTTCACTCTGCAGGTCTCTGGGTAAATCCCAGCCTGCAACCCACAGCCAGGTATAGGAGTCTCTCGGGGAAGGAGCCAGGTCCTAATGGGAAGTTGAGTCACTGATACTTATAATTCAGAGTTCTCAGCATCTCCTCCAATCTCCCCCATTTGGGGTAAGCCAGGTAGGATGTGACAGGGGAAGCTGGGGAAAATTGAGCCCTTGCCATCCCCGCACAGGTTGTTTATAAGAAGTAACCACACCAAGCAAGTCAACCACTGCAGAAATGGGCTCTGTGTCCTCTGTGGGCCTCCCTTCCTTCCAGTGTGACACATGTGTCAAAGAGAGGATGTTACCACACTGAAGTCAGAACCCTGCTAATAAGCTTGCAGGTTGCCCAGGAAACCTGATATTATTAGAGCTACCAAGTAAAAGGAGGTTGGGCTTCATTCTCAAAGAGAAATATTGAAACTTGATTTTGATTTTTGACTTTCATGTCTTCATGTCATAAAAGCAAACAAATAACAACTGAATCATAAACTCTCCCCATCTTTGAAATGTAGAGTAGCTGTAGGAAACTTGAATCCAAAATATTCATTCATTCATTCACTTGTCTCATACACACACACAATACATACACACATACACACATTCTTTGATTGCAAAGTGGTAGGCTGAATGACCAAGGGTGGCCTAAAACCTTGTTCTGAGTAGATTAAAAAATAATTTCAGACTCTAGGGATGTAGCTTAGTGGAACATCACATGCTTAGCATCTTTGAGACTTTTAGTTCAGTCCCCAACACTGATATGATAATAATTTGCTAATTGCCCATGCATTGAAAAAATCTTAAGATTTGTCCACAGTGGAGGCATCAGCTAAACCTGAGGAGTGCTGCCCCTCTGGACAGGCACGAGGTTCCCTTCACCTTAGGCCCCATTCAGCCTACATCTCTTCCTGCCTAGTCTTCCCTGCCTGAGCCCTGCCCACTTTGGTTCTCAGGAGCCCTAGCTCTCTGGCTGAGCCGCAGAGCCCAGGATGTTGCATCATATTGCCACTCTGTTCACCACTGGGCTGTGTCCTCTGCTGTCACAAGGCCACCAGACAGTGTGAAACAAGAACCCATGTACAACCATAGAAGAAGGAGTCCTGGGGAGCCCTAAGGAAAGCAGCAACAAATGTAGTCAAGTGAGGTTGAGGCAGTTTTACAGAGATTCTAGGAGAGTTGATTGATTGCTCCTAGATGCAGGTCCAGAGAGGGGCAGGGATTTGAGAAAGCAGCATTCTAGTATGAAGAGATAGTTAGGGGCAAGAGACTGGTGCTTCTAAAGGAAATGGCAATGTGAAGTGGGGAGAAGGCAGAGGCCAGACTGGGGGGTTGTCTGCCAGGCTGAGTCACCGGCATTTTACCCTACTGGTCTTGAGGCAGAGGAAAGACTTGATCTGACTTGTGTATCTAGAAAGCGATTCTAATGGCCTGTAGAGGGTGGATTACAAGACAGGAAGAGCAGCAAGTAGGAGGGCCTTGCAGTTTTTAGGTGAGAAATAACAGGACAGTCAGGCCCGATAGTACACACATGTAATCATAGAACTATGGGAGGCTGAGGCAGGAGGATGACAAGTTTAATCTCAAAGGCCAGCATGGGAAAATTAGTAATTAGTAATTTAGTGAGACCTTGTGGCAAAAATGTTTTAAAAAGTGAAAATGGGCTGGAGATGTAGCTCAATGTGAAAGTCCTGAGTTTAATCCTAGGAACACACACACACACACACACACACACACACACACACAACAATGCTTTGACTTAGGGAGGTGACAAGGAAGGAAGAGTTTGAGAGATTTGGGTCTGATTCACAGATCTTACCCTCAAGGTAAGAGGGAAGTTGCAAGTTGTGGTTCACAATGTGACCTGTGATCGTGGCCACAACAGTAGTTGCCCTGTTCTCAGCATTCCTTGACACTGGCAGCACTTACCCATCCATTCTCTCAGCCGCAGAGCTGAAGATAGCCCCCCACTGACGAGCTACAGGGCTTCATGTAGCACCCACTAAGCACTATGCAAAGGGCCAAAGTATTTCCTTACATCCATCCCTTCGTGGAATCAACCCACTTGCCCTGGAAAGTGGACACTATCTTTACATCTATTTACAGGTGAGGAATCTAAAGCCCAGAGAGGTAATGTGGTTTTCTCAGTGCTACACAGTTAATAAGTGACAGAGAGGCATTTGAACCCATATGTAGCTTGCTCCAGAGCCTCCCAGGCAGGCTGGATGAAGGGCCAGCAAGCCATGACCCTGTGCCAATAAACCTGAGTTGACTGAGTTAAGTGTGGCCGTCTAGTGGCATATATGGCCTACACACTGCTTCATAGAGCATCTAGAGACTTAAACCCTGAGGAGATGGAGATGCCTGCCAGGTAGGGAGGAGGAAAGTGCTGAGTACAGGTGACCAGCACTGAGGGTGAAGACGGAAAGTAGTCAGGTCCCAGCGCATTGCATCCTTGCCCCGCAGCACAAGCCCTCCAATGGCATCAACCTCCTGGCCCTGGCCTGCAAGAGTCTGAAGTAACCTGGCCTTTGCCCACCTGTGCAGTATCTCTTCTGACCTGCTTCCTCTCACTGGCACCTCCAGGCTCCCTGGCTCCTTTCTGTCTTTCTCCCTCACTCCAGGGTGTATGGATTTGCTCTTACCTCATCCCCCACCAGGTATTCTTGGGAAGTTTTTGCTCTTTCTGTAGCTGTTTCCTCTTCACCATACCCATCTCTTCCACTTTTGTAGGCTAAGTGTTGTTACTGCCCCGGTTTTACAGCTGAGAGGTGACCTGAGTTGGCCAAGGTCACAAGATTTAGGAAAAGACAGAGCTAGGATGTGACCCCTGGCCCCAAATGGCCCCACTGTAACTCATTACTCCAGAGCGTTCATTCACCCGGGATTTCAGCTGAGAAGGTCCAGGTTCTGTCTTCCCTGTACTGTTCAGATGACTGACTCAGACTTCCTCAGGAAGGAACTGAAGTGATTCTGTGGCCTCTCGGCTGAGAGCTAATTGCCCTGCTCGTTCTACCATTCCATTCCTGTTTATTCAAAACCTTGGAGGTTTATAAAGTATCTCAGAAAACAAAACAGTCCCCTGCTCAGTAAGAAGCCATCCTGTTCTAGGGAGAAAGATAACCAAACCCCACAGGCCTGTGCATCCCCTGGAGGATGCCAGGAACAAAGGAGTGAAATGGTCTACTCAGCCCTAACACAGTTTCTTCTCCAATCTGTAATTTTCCTGGACCCTTGATTCCCAGAGTGGTCATGAATGTTGACAGCAAGTGCCTGACAGATGTGAAATCTCTGCACACAGCCCTTCCACCTAGTGCACTGCACCCTGCACTTTAACTGCCCTTATTCCCGAGATTTGGTGATTGCAATGCACAAAAAACTTGCCAAGTACTAGCCTAGAGGTTGGCCTCTGACAATGACTTTGTCACCAGGCAGCTCCCTTGGGGCAGGGACTAAATCTTGGTGTTGCACCATTAGCTGCATCTGCACAACCCTACGCCAACACCTAATACGTGCTTGATAGTGTTTGTTGAACAAGTAAATTTGTGAAGGACTGTAGCCACCTACAGATAGTGTAGGTACAGATATTGTGCATATTGTGAAACCCCATCACCCCTCCCCCAGCAAGCTATCCCCAGACCTGTGGTCCAATGAAGGAGGCTTTACAACAGGACATTTGTTTATGTAGGTCCTACACTTTGGACAAGACCCTGAACAGCTTGACCTTTCTGTGTTCTATCTTCCTGTCCCCAAATACCCAAGGAGGAACATCTGAGGATCTCTGTGCTCTATTTGTTGTTCTCCTAAAAGTATGACCTCAACACACCTGGCCACCAAGGTCCCTGTGGCACTTCTCAGAAGGTGCCACCAGGTGTTGTCTACTGAGCCCTTGTTGCATGTAGAACCAAAATAAACCTCTGTCGATATGGAAACGGGTTGAATTATTTTAAGAAAAAAATTGCTCCTTCATTAAGTCATGTTGTTATAGCAACAAGAATTAGGAGAGTAACTTGGCCATGAAGGTCATATGCAGTGTTTGAGGACTGAGAGTTTTCAAAATAGTGGAAGACAATTTGTGAGTGCCTCTGCCTGGGGAAAGGGAATGAGGACTAGTTGAGGAGCCTCTTGCCCCACCACAGTGGGCTTAGGGCAGTGTGACAGTGAATCACTGTCTAGGGCTCTCTCTGCCTTTGATGATACAAGCTGAAGCCAAAAAAGATCTTAAAAGGAAAGCTACATGAGGAGGGTATGCAGACTGGAGTCTGCAAAAGGAGTGTCCTGGCTTCCTAGAATTAAAGGAAAGAAGACCTGGCTTAAATACAACAATAGACAGTCCTTACTAGGTCCTTGTTGTGAACAAAAGACTTATTTGATGCATTCACATTTAACCCTCATAATAACCCTCGAGACATCATTATCTCAAAGCATAAGATCCTGAGTTCAATCCCCCCTTACTGCAAAAGAAAAAAAAAAACAAATATGATGGCTTACAATCACAGAACTTGGAGGCAAGCTATTTTGGACCTAGTAGAAAGGGCAAGCAGCTGGGTGTGGTGGGCACACCTATAATTCCAGTCCTATGGAGGCTGAGGCAGCAAGATCAATGCAAATTCAAGACCAGCCTGGGCTACATTATAAGCTCAAGGATAGCCTGAACTGCAAAGCAGGAGCCTGTTTCAGACAGAGAGACAGAGATAGATAGATAGATAGATAGATAGATAGATAGATAGATAGATAGATACATAGATACATAGAGTAAGAACAAGCAAGGAGGCTCCAGGAATGGCCTGTAAATCAGCAATAGGGCACTTGCCTACATACATAGCATGCCTGAGGCTCTGAGGTCAGTCTCTTGCACTTGGAAGGAAACAGAGAGAAAGACATAAAGAGAAGAAAAAGAACCATGTTCTATCCCTCTGAGCCTAGCCATTGTGTGCCAGGTTCTGAGCTTTTCTTAATATATACAAAGTCTGTTGATTCTTTTAAATGTGCTGATTAGTACTGAGTAGTATTTAAACCTTTACCCTCTTACCCTTCTGCTGGTACCGTTTTGTTTAGGGTATGCAGCTATCAGGTCAGCTTTGGCCTGCCAAATTACCGCCTAAGAAAAAGGCCCTCTGCCACCCTGAAGCAACCAGGGATCCTGAGCCAAAGGCTAGTGGACATAGCCTCACTACAAGCAGTTCCAGTGAGTGTTCAGCACTGAGCACAAACAGGGCCCCTTTTAAGACACACAGATACACACACACACACACACACACACACACACACACATCTTGTGCAGTTTTCAGTAGGGGAATAAAATTTGCCATCAACTGAATATCCTTGCTCTAATTTAATGCTCAATGTGAGGTAGATGCTATTTTCTCATTTTACAGAACATAAAACAGGCTTCCATGAAGGTAATGACATATCCGAGATCACATTGCTGGGAAGTTCTAGAGGTTTGCTTAAGAGCAGCACAGATTCTCATCCCTTATGATTCCTGAACCAGAAAAACCACCCCAGAATTTCCTTACAGACTAGGTCAGCCACCTCAGAAGCACCATTCAAGCTCTGCTTGCATTGAGCCTGATGCTATCAATCTCACAACCCACTGTAATCACCCAGTAATGCATGACTTCAAAAATCTATGGAAGCCAATCATGATGGCACATCCCTATAAACCTGCACTCTGAGAGGCTAAGACCAGAAGATTGAAAAATTGAACACAGCCTGAGCAATTTATTGACATAACAAGACTCTGTGTCAAGATTAAAAAATTAAAAAGGTCTGAGAAAGTAGTTCAATGTATAATACCCAGTATAATCAATCAATCAATCAATTAAATAAATAAATAAATAAATAAGCAGTAGGTAGGAGGAGGGCAGAGAGACACAGATAACCACACTAATCCTATTGAGACTGGAACTGGGGCTCAGTAGAAGCCCTCTGTTCCATCCTCTGTCCTCAAAAAAAAAAGAAAAGAAATTTTGCAATGTTTTTACCAGGTTTTACATTTTTATTGTTTCTGCATATGAATAATAATGTTACATAGTAAAATCTGTGACTAGAAGGTTCTCAGAAAGAGCATTTTAAATCTCATTGTAATTGATGCCTAAAATATTTTTAAATCTACATGATTATTAAGGTACTATTTGATGTTTTGATATACGTATATACTGAATAACATTTAAATCAGTTTCATAATGTTCATCTCTTCAAATATATCTTGAAACGATATCTGCTTTTGCAGAGTAGTTTGGGCAATTCACAGTTAGACCAGGATGCGAGTGTACATCTGTAGTGGCCTGGAAAATTTAGTCTCTCTTGTTCTCTGTCTCTATCTCTGTGTCTGCCTCAATGTCTGGGTCTCTGTCTCTGTCTCTGTGTCAGTCTCTGTCTCTGTCTCTCTCTCTCTCTCTGTGTTGCTGGGATTTGAACCAGGACTTTATGCATGCCAGGCAAGCTCTCTACTACTGAGCTATACCCCCAGCCATTTAAGTTTTATTTTTTAGGTGCAAATTTGTTGTAGAAGTTAGAGATAGTGGGGGCCAGTGATACAGCTCAGCAATACAACGCCCGCCTGGAACATGCAAGGTCCTGAGTTTAATTCCTGACACCAAAAAAGCAAGAAAGAAGTTAGAGATATATGCAAAGGGCCTGTGTGATGCCTGATGCATTAAAGAGGCTTAATAACATTTTAAAAAAAGACTTATCTAGGGTGTTTTCTAAAATAGCCTGTAATAAGCCCAGTCAGACCAAGTAAATAAAAATCCTTGAGGGGAGTTCAGATATTACTATGTGTACATGCCCCAGTGCTTGTAGGCTTCAGCCAGGGTCAAGAAGCCCTATCTACCTGCAGGTCATTCCAAGCCTGTACTCTTTGAGCAAAACGACCAGCATGCTTGTAGAGGACATGATATCTTGTATATTTATGCACACAACAGGCACCTCCCTGGATCAGGCTATAGCTTCCAGCAGTGGAAAAGCAAAAGCCAGCAGGCAGCACTAACCTTCTGTGGCCAGAGCTGCAGCGAGGGTGCTAGGCTGAGATCAGGTAGTGGTTGATAGCTGATGGCAAACTCCATCCAAAGCTAAACTGAACAACTGTGGTGCAGTAACATTTCAGGGACAGGGAGGTGCTGCAGAGACTCTGCACTCATTTATAATCAGCCCCCCTCAGAATCAGGTGTGGTTACTTGCAAAAGGGTATATGACTGCAATGGGATCCATTCATTTAGTCATTCAACATACATTTACTGAGCACTTATCAAATGTGAGGCACTGTGATATGCTGGTGACCAAGACTGACAAGCTCTCTGACCTCAGCAAGTTTGTAGTCGGAATAGGGGCAAAAGATGTAAACAATAAAATCAAGAAAAGTTTCAAATGGTGATAAGTTCTAGGAAATAAAACAAGCAGGGAGATGTGACTAAGGAGACTACAATGGAGGCACCATTGCTGGATCAGAGGAGTTCTGAGAAGCAGAGAAGTAAGCCACGTGACCATATGAGAGAACAATGTTTGGAGCACAGAGAACAAGTGCAAAGATGTCAAATCAGGAATGGGCTGGGCATTGAGGAGCAGTACAAAGGCCCCCTAATGTGAAAAGAGCAACCAAGGAGAGCAATGGATTATGGGGCCAGAGGGGGACAAGAGGCCACATCGTCCAGGCCCTAGGGATTGTGGTAAAGACTGCACATTCAAATCTAGTCTCATGACAAGCAACAGGAGAGCAATAGAATATTGCTAGGGCTTATATCTGAGTTGTCCCTCAAAAGTCTCATGTTTTCAGAAGTGGGGCTTTGGACAGGTGATTGAGTCATGGGAGCACTAGAATTAGCAGTGGATTGCTTTACTGAGGAGTTCATAGCTGACTTGGAGGTAGGGCCTGGTTGCAAGAGGCAGGTCCCTGGGGATGGTGGCCTGGAAAGGTGTGTTCTGGTTCCCAGCTCTTCCCTCACTTCTCTGTTTCTTGGCTGTCATGATGTAAGCAGGAAAGCTGACTGCTTACAGATGTGACTTACTTTGTTCCTTATTAACAGCTTAGATTGAGATATAATTCACATACCATGCAATGGACCCATTTAAAACCTACCATTTGATGGTTCTTAGTATATTCTCAGATATGCGGGACCATCACACTTCTAATTCCAGGATATTTGCATATCCCATAAAAGGCACATTGTATTCATTAGCAGTCACTTTCTACTGCTGCCGACTTCTACTTACACCGAGCCACAGACAAGCAATGTTGTACTTTCTGTCTCGATGGATTTCCCTATTCTGGATGTGTCTTATTAGTGGAATGGTACCATGTGTTGCCTTTTGTGACTGGCTTCTTTTGCTTAGCATAATAATTTCAAGATTCATCTGAACTACAACACGTATCAGTACTTTGTTCCTTGTTATTGCTAAATAATGTTCCACTGTATGGATAGATCACATTTTGATTCTCTATTGATCCTTTGATGCACATTTGAGTTGTTTCTGTCCTTTACCAGTATACATGATGTTTCTGTAAACCTATATGGACAAGTTTTAATGTAGGCCTATAATTCCTTGGGTAAATACCTCAGAGTGGGGTTGTTGAATCATATGGTAATTGTTTGCATAAACTCTATGTTTAATTATTTGAGGAACTGCTAGGCTGTTTTTATAGTGGCTGTATCATTTTATATTGCTCTAGCACTACGTGAAGGCTCCAACTTCTCCACATCTGGGGCCAACATTTGTGATTGCTGATTTTAACCACCCTAGTGGCTGAAAAGAGTATTTCATTGTGACTTTGGTTTGCATTTCCCTGGCGACCAATGATATTCAGGATCTTTTTTGTCTGCTGCCCAATTTTATTCAGATGCTTAGCCCATTTTTTAATTTGTGTCATCTTTGTATTATTGAGTTGTGAGAGTTCTTTATTCTATACAAGCTCCTTGGCAGATACCTGATTGGCAAATATTTTCTCCATCTGTGTGGGTTGCCTTTTCATTTCCTTGATGGCTGTCTTTGAAGCACAAAAGTCCTTAACTTTGATGGAGTCTCGTACATCTGGGTTTTGTTGTTGTTGTTTCTTTGCTTGCTTGCTTTTGGCATTATATCTAAGAATTCTCTGCCTCATTCCTGAATTACTTTTGAGGACAAAAGTAATTTTGTCTGTTTGCTGTGTGTGGAACAAACCAGGAGCACAGCTACAGACTGCTGAGCCAGCTGCAGAGAAGAAAGGTGCTCTCAACTCCACTGCCTGACTGGGGCTGAGCTCTGCACTCTGTGAGGTAGCCTGGACCCACACACAAACACTGATGTGCTGGACCTTTCTTGCATTTTATGCAAACACCATTCCCTATTCCTATTGTGGTTTGAGCCTCTTATGCCAATTTGCACTTTTTAGAAAGACACAGGGCTAGGTCAGAATGTGATCTGGATGCCTCCAGTGGTTGTGGAAGAGTCCCTGCCAAGCAGCGTGGGTCCTGAGAAGAGGCCCATCCTTTTTCTGGGCCTCGGTTCCCACATGTGTTTTGCATGAGGGGGCTGCACTTGGGTCTCTGGCTATCCACAGGTTCTGAGTGTTGACATTTCCACTCTCATAAGGTAGCTGAGCAGAGAATCCTGAAAATATTTATCGTGAGAGAAAGAAAGAATATAAGCAAATCACAAAATAATATTTTCAGCATGATCCCATCTTTGTTTTGTGCAGCAAAACTTCCAGAAGGGTATAACAGGGTATCAGCAGGGGTTGCTTCTGGTGTATAAGACTGATAGATGTTATTTTCTTCTTTCAGTTTGTTTCCTTTAATTTTTAACTTAGATAAATATATTTTGTGTTTTTAAGAAAAAATAGAAAAGCATAAGAGAAAAAATTTAAGATAACAATTTTTAAAAGAAATTGTTGGGCCGGCCAAATAGCTCAGTGGATTAAAGCACCTGCAAGCATGTGCAGGAGTCTTGGGTTTGGCCCTGCCCCCAGGGCACAATTAGATGGCTATTGAGACTGAGTGTGGTGGTGTGTTCCTATAATCCCAGCTCTTGGGAGGCTGTAAACAGGCAAATCACTATGAGTCTGATCTGGCAGTGAGACCTTGAACATCCTGTAGATCCTTCAATAAAAAATACAGAAAAAAAAGATGCTGCTGCCAGGGAGATAGCTCAGCAGCATAAGCACCTGCCTGGCAAGTGCAAGGTCCTGAGTTTGAGCCCTGATACATAAAAAAAGAAGATAAAAATACTGAAAAAAAAAAAAAAAAAAGAAATTGTTGGCCCAGCAAGATAGCTCAGCAGACTAAGTGCTTGCTTAGGCAAGTGCAGGGATCCGGGTTTGATCCCCAGCACGACATGCCATGCCAGTCCAACCCCCAGGTGCACTGAGGCAGCCACTGAGTCTGGGCATGGTGGCACACCCCTGTAATCCCAGCACAGGGGAAGCTCAAAACAGGAGGATCACTATGAGTCTGAGTTGCATAGTGAAACCCTGTACCAAACACATTAAAAAAAAGAGAGGAAGAAATTGCTAAACTGGGCCTTATGACTCATACTTGTAATCCCAGCTATTCCTAAGGCTGAGGCAGGGGGACTACCAATTCAAACTGGGCAACTTAGATCTTGTGTCAAAAATATAATCAAAATGGCTAGAGATGCAGCCTAGCAGTAAAGTGTTTACCTAGCACAATAACATGAGCAAGGCCCTGAATTCCATACCCAGTGAGAGACAGAGAGAGAGGCAGAGACAGGCAGAGACACAGAAAGACTAGTAGGAGCCATTAGCAGGCAAAGTTGGGGGTCATCATCGAGCCCTCTGTCTGAATGCTGCAGGGGTGAATAGGACAGTAGCCAACTAGAGAACATGCATCAATGTGCCTTTTGCATTTTGAAATGTCCTCTTTGCCAGCAGCTGTTGGGACCCCTGGGAAGCCAATTCTGAGGCAGAGTTTGGTGTACAGAAAGCTTGTTAGTGAGCTCTTTGGGGTCCCCAGCTGCAGAAAGCAAATGAGGAAGGATTGTTCAGAAGCTCATGTAATCTCCAATGCAGCCCCACAAGGGCTTCAGGCAGTCTGAGGGAAAGCTTGGAGCTGAGCTGGGGGAGTGGCCATCGTCCGTCCTCCAAGTGGTCCTAAGTTGGGATCAAGCTGTTCCCAGAGATGTGGCATTGGATAAGGCAACCTCAAAGGGAGGCGCAATAAAATGCTTTTCCTTGCAGTTCTGATATCAATTAGGAGAATAAACCACTTATTCCTGAGGCATAATCGGGGTGACAGATCCCAAACATTATTTTAGACCCTGTAATCCTTTAATTGCTTTGCACTGCAGAAAGTGAAGAAGTGCTACCTGCCTGTTTTACCAATGAGAAAATCTTGGCTCAGAGAGGATGCACAACTAGCATGTGTACAGATAGTCACAAAGCTAGATGGGTCCAACTCCAGCTGCCTCCCTCTTTCCCTGGGAACACATCTGCCCAAACTTCCCAGCAGTTTGTTTCCTGGTCAAATGGATGAATCTGTTCCTCCTCAGTAGCACCCATCCTGTCTGTTCCCTATGCCCCACCCCCCATGAATTTTCAGCTGAGTTAGGCTCAAGCCTCAGGTCCCAAAGGCAAGTTTGACTTAGTTGGTGCAACTTTACCAGAGTAAAGGGGCCCTTACTTTCCCACACGGCTGCTCGATTTGGAGAGAAACAGAACCTGCTTCCACTAATGAGAAGCTTGAACCTCTAGATTGAGGACACAGAAAGCTATAGGCAGTCTCTATCTGTTAATCTTGAGTTAATCATATTAACCTGTGAGATCAGTTGGCTGCAGGCACCAAGCGAATACAGTACAGACATTAATTGAGCAGTGGCCTGGACTGATTTATCAGTCCTTCATGGATAAGACTGCATTTAGCTAATTTAGGCTGATGCTGGCCTGAATAAGAGAAGCCCCTTGTGAAGTGGAGCTGCTAGGTGGATGTCCTACCAGGGCAGAAGGATGACAAAAGAGGAGAAGGCAGATCCTTACTGGCCACTGGAAGGACAGGTTTGGCTTCCAAGTATCTCTGAGTTGAGTGCTACTCTTGAGGGGCAGAAAAGTATAGAACAGAATTTTTTTTAAATGTGTTCTTCAGCCAGGAGTGATCGCTCTTGCCTGTAATCCCAGCACTCTAGGAGGCTGAGAAAGGATTGCAGGTTTGAGCCCAGCCTAGGCTACTTAGGGATTCAGCAAGACCCTGCCTCAAAATTTAAAAAGGGATAGAGACGTAGTTCAGTGTAATGGCAATGTGTTCAACCCCTAGTACCACATACACAAAAGAAATGTGTGACCCCTGAACTTCAGCATTAACAGCCATTATGCAGATTCTCAGACCCTGCCCCAGATTTCCTTAGCTTGAATATCTGGAAGTGAGGCTGAATATTCTGTTTTAACAGGCCTTCCAGGGAATTTTGGTGACACTTCCCACTTAATGGTCTTATGAGCACTAATTGTGGTGCTAGGCAGCCTGGGTAACTATCTATATGATGATAGAACTGGCCTCCAACCTCTCAATGCCTGTTTATATGCCACGAGAGCAAAATAGTGCCTATCTCATAGGTTGTTGTGAATACTAGATTTGTCCGGTGCTTAGAAAAATGTTTGGGAGTTAATACAGGCCGTAGGGGCCTGGCAGGATGGCTCAGTGGTCTAAAGCTCCTGCTTAGGAAAGCTTAAGCGGCTTCAGGGACTGTGGTTCGATCCCCGGCACCACATGCTGCACCAGTCCTGTCGTCAGCTCAGGCTGAGCCGGCCATAAAAATAAATAAACAAACAAAAGTTCTGAAACAAGAAAAAAATTTAAAAAAATAAATACAGGCCGTGTATGTAAATGCTAACCTGTTACTGTTGGTAATACAGTAGTCTCTCACTTATTATAGAGGTTATGTTCCTGACACCCCCATCATAAGTGAAAATCAGCAAAGTAGTGATCCTATATTTAATATTTATATATATTTTAATTCTCTATAGACCCTTCCCACACTCTTATAAACCTTTCCCACACTTTTGAAAACACTTCTAGTGTTTTTAACCATTTTCTAAACTCATAAACCTACATAATTTTAACAACATGTGTGTACCATCTGGTACTACAAAATTTCATGATATAGAGAAAAATCCGTGATAAATAATTTTTTGAAAATCCATGAAATAGTGACTCCGCAAAAGTCAAGCGTCAAAATAGTGAGGGACTCCTGTAATGGAGCCCTTGACTCCTGCCTGTTTCCTCAACATGACAGTAATCCTAACTGGAACATGAAGTTCTTTGATTTGATAAGTTTAAAAATGGTATGAAACTCTTTACTGTAATGGCACTTCTGTGGAAATATGTATGCCTGTAGACAAGGTGAAATTATTGTTGGTTGCTTTCTCTAACCACAAGCTTTCGAAATATGACTAAGGTTAGGAATGATGCTCAGTGGTAGACTGCCAAGCACACTGGACTCAATCTTCAACAATGGAAAAGAAAAAAAAGAAATATGGATAGCTATATCTTCAGAACCTAATACTCAGTAAATTCAATTGGGTGACAAAACATGATGGATCATGGATAACCAGTAGGCGAAGTTGAAGCGAAGGCTACACTAAAAGACTCATGATGTAAAGCTGCTATACATGAGTCCCACCCCAATTCAGGGCTGGTGCTATGATTATCAGTGACATCCAGCAAAAGGTCCCTCAAGATCATGAGCAAAAGTCTGGTCTTACTGTGGAAGCTTAGTAACAACAGGGAGGATGGCTGGCTGCAGTGAGGACAGATAGGGGTGAGCGTGGGGGGCTGAGTGATGGGCTTGACCTCAGGAAGGAAGCCAAAGTCCAGCCAGGACAATCCGGGAAGCTATGCTGCTTGCCAGGTGCTATGGAAAAAGTTGGAATCATTTAGGGGAGAGCTCTAAGTAGATCTCCATCTACAAAGCTAGAAATAAGTACAGCTGGCTAGCAAGATCTTTGTCTCCATCTTACTGCTTCCATATCTATGGATTCCAATATCCGGATTAGGCCATGAAGTCCCAGCATAGGACAAAGATAGCTAAACACAAGATCAAGATCCAGCTCAGATGATGGGAGTTTAGGATTAGCTTGAAACCCCAACCCCATGTGCTATTCTCAGTTTACCTTACTCCCTTTCAAACTACAGTCACTAAAATGTGGATAGATACTTCAGTAAGAATTTACTAAGGTCAGACTATGGTGCTTATCTCCACAATATACTTTTGCAGTACATTTGGATCCCAGTAACCATACTTGTTAGCCATGTTCGCTCTGTGGGTTCTAATATGACACAGCACTTTTGCAGCTTGTCACATAGCTGCTCTAATCACCTTTCATGAATTTTGCTGTAGTTCTTTAAGTATTTAGTACAGGGTCTACAGGGTCTCACTACACAGATCTGCAATACTCCTGTTTTCAGCCTCCCAAGGACTAGGATTTTAGGCATGTACCACCACAGCCAGTCTTGGTCGCAAGCCACTGTCTCAGCATGTCCCAGGGATGAGGCACACCAGGGTTTGAACCCCAGTCCCTCCACTTACCTAAGCAGGCACTTTAGTCCACTGAGCTATCTGGCCAACCCTACATTTGTTATATTGTTCCATTATCATAATTTCTTATGTTAATGTTTTCCCACTGTGCACATCTTTATGGGGTACATTATGGCTATTCCATATGTGTATACCATGTGTAAAATCACATCAAGGTAATAAGCTCATGTCTCTCTCTCTCTCTCTTTCTCTCTCTGTCTCCCAGGGATTGAACTCAGTACATTGCACTTCCCAGGCAAGCACTTATTCCATTGAGCTATCTATTAATTACTTTTATGCCTGAGAATGATACTGTGGTCTGTTTCTGAGTTACAGAGATTCTTCTCTCCGTCTCTCTCTCTCTTTGTTTTTTTTTTTTTTTTTTTTTTTTTTTTTTTTTTTTTT